>JADBJO010014693.1:0-46601 GCA_016801955.1 Conus betulinus
ACGGTTGATGGATTGCACGGTGGGTGCTGTTGGTATGGATTGCACTTGGTTCGGTGTATGGATTGCACGTGTTTGCGTGTAGGGATCGCAGTGGTGTGGTGCTGTTGTATGGAGATTGCAGTGGTGATCTGTGTGGAATGGATTGCACTGTGTTGTGCCGTTTGTATGGATTGCCGTGTGGTGCGTTGTAATGTTTATGGATTTGCAGCTGTTGTATGATTTCCCTGTTTGTCCATGGATGATTCAGTGTGTAGTGCTGTTGTAATGGATGCACGTAGGGTGCTGTTGCCATGAATGGCACTGTAGTATGGTTCTTGCAGTGCCTGTTTGGTACTGTTGTGGTGGATTGCAGACTGTGGTCTGTTGTATGGGATGCCTGCGTGGTGTTGAGGATGCGTGGTGGTGGTGCTGGAGTGCAGTGCGTTCGGGGGCTTTTTGTAACAGTTTGCCGTGTGTGGTAGCTGTTGTTTGGTATGACACGGTTTGGTGCGGTTTTATGAATTGCACTGTGGTCTTTTGTATGGATTGTACTGTGTGGTGCTGTTTGTTTGGTATGTCACTTGTGTGGAGCTGTTGTATAGATTGCACTTATGTGGTGCTGTGTTGTTTGGATTGCACTGTGTGGTGCTTGCTGGATTGTATTGCACTGTGTGTGCTGTTGTATTGATTGCACTCGTGTGGTGCCGGTGTATGGATTGTACTGTGGGCCTGTTTTATGAATATGCACTGTGTCGGTTTGTATAAATGCACGTGTGTGGAGCTCTTTATGATTGCACGGTATGGTGCTGTTGTATGGATTGCACTGTGTTGTGCTGTTGTATGGCTTGCACGGGTGTGATGTTGTATGGATTCGCACTGTGTGGAGCTGTTGTGTATGGATTTGGTACTGTGTGGTGCTGTTGTAGGTTTGCACTATGTGGTGGTTGTATGGATTGCACTGTGTGGTGCTGTTGTATTGATTGCGCCGTGAGGTGTTGTATGGGGATTGCAATTTGTGGTTGTAAGCTGTTTGTATGATTGCAGTGTGTGGTGCTGGTAGTATTGGATTGTACTGTGTACTGTAGTATGGTTCGTTCGGCATGGTTTGGCTGCTAAGGCCAGAGGTCCATCTTCCAGATTTGTCCCCCATCCTTTCAGAGTTTCATCGCTCCATGAACACGCACAGTGTCAGCGACATTGGGTCTGCGTGGCTGGTTCCGGATTAGCCCTGTTTCATCATGACAGATGTTTCGTTTGTCACCACACGGACACGTTGCTGTCCAATCACTAGAACATGAGTGTCCACCAGAAAATGACCACCTTTTGTTGACGACTATCTTCTATAGTCAAGGAAGCTTTGAGTCTGCACCATGCTCCACGACAACCTTTGTGGACAATTAGATGTCGCCAGTGTCCTCTGGCACATCTGCCATTTTTGCTGCCTATAACGTTAGCTTCCTCGGAACAGTTCATGACGACAACGAGACATAATTTCTACTTTTCCTGCGTTAAACATGCTCATTATGTTCCTTCAGACACTTTCTTCGGGTGTGTGTGTGTGTGTGTGTGTTTGTTGTGTGGTGTGTGGTAGTGTGTGTGTTCGCGCGCGCGCGCGCGTGTTAGTACAATAACACTGCTGTTGACTTTTTCATTTATTCCAGGCCTGCCTGCAGATTTTCTTGTCCACCGATCGTGCTTTTCTGTTTGTTTGTTTTGAAGCGTTCACAAAGGCGTGCAGAGCTGAAAAAGCGACTAAGAATGTACAAGTGATTCCCTCTTTCAAATCATCACTTTTTGTCGCTGTAATTGTCAACATTTTCCCATCCATTGTCCAGTGCATTTCCCGATTCGACGACACTGAAGTAGATGATATTGTCTATTTGCATACTGTTATAATTGGTGGCAAGAACTGATCACACGACTTGCTTCCCCCCCTTTTGCAACGCATTTTTTTTCATTTCCATGAGATTTTCTTATTTGTTTGTGTGTTTTTCCGGTATAATACTGGGAGTGAGATCGTTTAGCCTGATCATCAATGTTAGCCAATTAACATGTCTTTATGGTATTTGGCTATGTACACCCAGGGCACATCGATTCAAACATAACACAGTCGCAAAACCCATATTGTAAAGACAAGTTGCCGGCTGCGCTCATTGACTGTACTAGCTCGGGTAGCGGCACGGCAACACACACAGGCACAACACGCACACACACACACACACACACACACACACACACGCACACATGCACACGGTGCCGAGAGTACGTCCGGGATAACGCCTGTCTCTGTAACCGTGTAAATTTTCCAAGAATGTGCTCCATGGTTGTACAATCAAAGATCCTTTTCATGACTCGTAGAAAGGCTGGCTAGGATCTGTGTAAGATGTAGACATGATGAAATAGACAGGAAGACATGACTGTCTATGAGTTGTGTAAGACAATAATTATACAGGACGGAAAGTACTACTCTGAGCTGTACTCAAAAATATTGCAGACAAGATATGAACGAAGTATCCATGACGGAATCCTTTTTATACATCCCCTTAATCTTTTAAGTAAGACCCATCTCTCTCTCTCCTCCTCTCCTCTCCTCTCTCCCTCTCTCTCTCCCTCTCTCTGCTCTCTCTCTCTCTCTCTCTGAAAAGAAACCAAAAAACAGGATACAACAGAAAGATTTTACCACAACTAATCAGAATTCGAGTATAACCGACTGTCGAGTTGAAACAAAAATATCCCTATGAGGTTTAATTCCCCCTCTGGCAAACTGACAGGGGTTTTAATTGCGGTCACGAGTCATGATCTGAGAGAAAGTACTTTTCCATACAGCCTGTTTACCATTTAAATGGATCCATTACTACACACTACCACGACCAGTCACTACCAGGGAAGTGGTCATCATAGAGGTAGTAATCCAGTATCTGTGCAGGCCTGGTGAGGATTGTGACACGGTCAGCCGTTCTGTGTGGAGCTGCATGCAGTGTATGTCAGTATTTACAGTTCGACATGATAATCTGTAAACGCTTTTGACCTTATTGCTGGGTCCTATTTTCTTTATGCTTTGGAACTGTGGTCAAGTCATTGTATGGCTAATCTGCCTCTTGTCTGTCTGTCTGTCCTGCCTGCCATGTCTGTCTGTCTGCCTGCCTGTCTGTCTGTTGTCCCTGTTGTCCCTCCTCTCCCTCTCTCTCTCTCTCCTCTCTCTCTGCACGCGTGCGTGCGTGCATGCATTCGTGGTGTGTGTGTGTGTGTGTTGTGTGTGTGTGTGGTGGTGTGTGTGTGTGTGTGGTGTGTGTGTGTGTGTGATGCTTCCTAAACTGTGTCAGTATAAAGGGACAGAATCTTCAGTAAATGATGCATTGAGTCATAGTCCTGCAGGAGACTATCGTCAGAAGTTGTTTCTAGAGTCACTGTCCTTCAAAAGGTGTGTCCATAGTCGTCATGATCTGGAGAAAGTATTTGAGACTAGGTGTCATTTCCTGCCTACAGCCCTCCTCAGTCTTCTCCATAGTCTTTCCTTCCTGCCCTGTCACACATTGTCACAGTGTCACCTCTAACCCCTCTCGCCCCCTGATCTTCCTTCCTTCTTCCGTCTTGACTGATTATCAGCATTTGTCATCTTTAACAAACTCTTCTTGTCCCTTATACTTCTGCCGACCTTCCCTGTTTCACACTCTGTGTAACAGTTTTCCCCCTGCCCCTGCCTTCCTCTCTCTCTCTCTCTCAGTCCTCGATCTCTCTCCTCGCTCTCTCTCTCGAGCTCTCTCTCTCTCTCTCCTTCTTGTCCACCCATGTTTACGGTCATCACTAAGAGCATATTTTAATGCACCCATGTCTTAATGAGTAAACAATATAGGAGGGCTGGAAACCAACCCCCTCATGTACATGGCTGCTGCGTTTGGTCACCAACGCATCCCATTGTGAGGTTATCAATTCAGATTCCCAGGGGACCCTTCCCCTCCCTCCCTGCTCACCAGCGATGTGGTGTCTGTGCTCCAAATTCCCCATTTTATCACTGTGAGGGAATTCTTCCCCTCCCTCCCTGCTCACTATCACAGTGTGGTCTTCTGTGCTCCAAAAAGCCCATTCATCACTGAGGGAATGCTTCCCCATCCCTCCATGCTCACTAGTCACAGTGGAGGGGCTCCAAATTCCCCATTCACTCACTGGAGGGGACATTCTTCCCCTCCCTCCCTGCTCACTATCACAGTGCGGGTGTCTGTGCTCCAAATTCCCCATTCATCACTGGAGGGATTCTTCCCCTCCCTCCCTGCTCCTATCACAGTGCGGTGGTCTGTGCTCCAAATTCCCCATTCATCACTGGGGGAATTCTTCCCCTGACCCTCCCTGCTCACTATCACAGTGTAGGTGTCTGTGCTCCAAATTCCCCATTCACCACTGGAGGGAATTCTTCCCCTCCCGGATCCCTGCTCACTATTACAGTGTGGTGTCCTGTGCTCCAAATTCCCCATTCATACTAGAGGAATTCTTCTCCCTCTCATCCTGTTCACCCACTGTCACTGTTCTGTCCGTGATCCAGATTCCTCAGAGGTTCCCTGGGGGACAGTTGAATTCGGGGAAAGGTGATGCCCACCTACAACACCATCGACCCCTTCGCCACAGCCCCCTTCCTGTACGCCCTCACGTCCGCCCTGCTCCATCAGATGCTGGACATGGACCAGGCCGCCAGGTGGGGTATGGGTGTGGGTGTGTGAGGACTACAATGGTATGGCATGTGGGTGTGTGAGGCCTACAATGGGTATGATAGTGTGGGTGTGTATGAGACTACAATTGTATGGGTGTGGGTGTGTGAGAACTGCATTAACTGCCGACCTTGGCCCACTATAAGGTTCGTGGTGTGGGCGTAATGATGTGGGGTGTTGAGAACTACATTAACTGCCGACCTTGAGCCCACTATAATGTTGCCCATGGATAGGTGGGCGTGTGAGGACTACAATGGTATGGGTGTGTGAGGACTACAATGGTATGGGGTGTGTAAAGACTACATGGTATGGTGTAGGTGTGTGAGGACTACCATGGCATGGGTGTGCGAGGACTACAATGGTATGGGGTGTAGGGTGTGTGAGGACTACAATGGTATTGGTGTGTAAAGACTAACAATGTATGGTGGTGTGGGTGTGTATGAGGACTACAATGCTATGGGTGTGGGTAGTTGTGAGGACTACAATGGTATGGGTGTGGGTGGGTGATAACTGCATTAACTGCCGACCTTGAGCAAACCTCCTATCAGGTGTGTGGGTGTTGTGAGGATTATATGATATAGAAGTATGTGGGTGTGTGAGAACTGCATTAACTGCCGACCTTGAGTACACTATCATGTTTGTGGGTGTAGGTGTGGCGAGACTACAATGGTATGGGTGTGTGAGGACTACAATGGTATGGGTGTTGTAGAGGACTACAATGGTATGGGAGTGCGAGGACTAACAATGGTATGGGTGTGTGAGGACTACAATGGTATGGGTGTGTGAAGACTACAATGGTTATGGGGTGTGAGGACTACAATGCCATGGGTGGGTGGTGTGTGAAAACTACAATGGTATTGGTTTGTGAGGACTGTTATGGTGTGGGTGTGTGGACTACAATGGTATGGGTGTGTGAAGACTCAATGGTATGGTTTTGTGAGGACTACAATTGCATGGTGTGGGTGTGTGAAGACTACAATGGTATGGGTCTGTGAAGATCACAATGGTATGGTGTGGGTGTGTGAGGACTACAATAGTATGGTGTTTGAGGACTACAATGGTATGGGTGTGGTTGTGTGAGGACTACAATGGTATGGGTGTGTGAAACTACAATGGTATGGGTGTGGGTGGGCGTGAGGACTACAATGGTGTGGATGTGGGTGTGTGAGAACTACATTAACTGCCGACCTTGAGCAGCACTATCAGGTTGGTGGGTGATTTATACGAGTATAGGGTGTTGGTATGTGACCACCTGCCAGGGAGTTTATGGATGTGGGTATGTGAGATACTACAGGCCGTTCAGCACATTGTCTAGGTGGTATGGATATGGATATGAGATGAGAACTACATTAAATATCAGACATAAAGCACACTACCGAGGTGGGTGAGTGCACGTGTGTGAGGACTGCAAAGGCATGGTGTGTAAGGACTACATTGCTGTGGATGTGGATGTGTGAGGACTACAATGGTAAGGTGTGTGAGGACTACAATGGTAAGGGTGTGTGAGGACTACAATGATATGGGTGTGTGAGGGCTAGATGGTGTGGGGGTGTGTGAGGACTACATGTGATGGGTGTGTGAGGACTACAATAGTATGGGTGTATGTGAGGACTACTATGGTATTGGTGTGGGTGTATGAAGACTACAATGGCATGGATGTGGGTGTGTGAGGACTACAATTTGTATTGGTGTGTGAGGACTACAATGGTATAGGCGTGTGTGAGGACTACAATGGTGTGGGTATATGAGGAGTACAATGACATGGGTGTGGGTGTGTGAGGACTACCATTGTGTGGGTGTTGTGAGGACTACGATGGTATGGGTGTGTGTGTGTGTGTGTGTGGAGACTGCAGTGGTATGGGTGTGGGTGTGTGAGGACTACAATGGCAATGGTGTGTGTGAGGACTACAATGGCATGGGTGGGGGTGTGTAGGGACAACAATAGCATTGAGGACTATAACGGCGTGTGTTTGTGAGGACTACAATGGTATTGGTGTGTGAGGACTACATTGGTATGGATGTGTGTGTGTGTGTGTGTGTGGTGTGTGTGTGTGTGTGTGTGTGTGTGGTGTGTGTGTGTTTGAGGACCACAATGTGTGTGTGTGTGTGTGTGGTGTGTGTGTGTGTGTGTGTGTGTTTTTCGAGGACCATAATAGTATCTACAATGGTGTGGGTGTGTGAGGACTGCAATGGTGTGGGTGTGTGAGGACTACAATTGGTATGAGTGTGTATGGACTACAATAAGTATGGGTGTGTGTGAAGACTACATTGGTGTGTGTGTGTGTGTGTGTGTGTTTGTGTGTGTGTGACCACAGTGGTATGGGTGTGGGTATGTGACGATTGCATCGACTGTTGGATATCGGCTGTGCTTCCAAATGCCGGGGGAAGGAAGGGGAAACTGGGATTAGAGGAGAAGAGGAGAGGAGTATTTTAATGTCGAAGAAGGATCATAACTTTCCATAGTGGGGGATAGAGATTACATCAACATTTCGAACGTGATTCAGAACTTTCAACCTCTCTCATATCTCTCCCCATGATTATGTCCCTCCCCCTCCCTTTGCAATGAAGAATTGATTCACCCGTGCAAGTGTGTAATGTTTCAGCAGACGTGATCTGTGTCCACTGCAGACACTGATGACGTCCAATCTCCACTTGATGGCCTGGCTGCTCACAACCAAAGAGTGGACAGCCTTGACCTTTTGATGACCTCACACCCTTCCGCCGTCCATTTTATATTGATGTTGTCGAGGTCCATGTTTGAAGTGGAGAGAGCACGTGTACAACACATGAAGACCTTTCATGTCAGGGAAAAGGGAATCCGTGTGTGTGTGTGTGTGTGTGTGTGTGTGTGTGTGTGTGTGTGTGTGTGTGTGTGGATGCGCGCGCGCGTGTGGAAAGCACTTAGATGAAAAAAAACTATTATAACCTTACAAACAGAATGATTTTGACAAGCAGACATAAGCCTTTTGTGTTAAGTTTGATAAATGGAAAGAAGTTTGACAAGGCAGACATAAGCCCATTGTGTTAAGTTGATAAATGGAAAGAAAGTTTGACAAAACAGACATAAGTCCTTGCAGTGTTTAATTGATAAATGGAAAGAGAGTTTGACAAGGCAGGATGCAGACATCTTCAGATGATTGATTACAATTCTGTTTGACAAGGCAGAAGTGGAACCCTATTGGTTCAGATGTGAAGCCCTCTTGGGTCAGATGTGAAGCCTTCATGGGTCAAATGTGAAGCCCTCTTGGTTTAGAGGTGAAGCCCTCTTGGGTCAATATGAAGTCCTTTTGGGTCAGAGGTGAAGCCCTATTGCCTCAGATGTGTGAAGCCTTTTTGGTTAGATTGAAACCCTCTTGGCCTAGAGGTGAAGCACGCTTTGGTCAGATGTGAAGTCTTCTTGGATCAGATGTGAAGCTTTTTGGGTCAGGACGTGAAGCCCTCTTGGATCAATGTGAAGCTTTTTGGGGTCAGATGTGAAGCTCTCTTGGGTCAGATGTAAGCCCTGTGGCTTAGATGTGAAGCCCTCTTGGCTTAAAGGTGAAGCATTCTTGGGTCAGATGTGAAGCCCTCTTGAGTCAGATGTGAAGCCCTCTTGGGTCAGCTGGCCAAAACATTGTTTTGCCAAGACAGACAAGAGGTGTATTCGGTTAAACTGAAATTGGGAAGGCAGACTTGAATCCCTATTGGGTTTGACAGGTCTCAACTGTTGTTCGACAGACAAGAACAGACATGAAGCAGTAGTCATAATATCTTACACTGTTGTGTGACAAGACAGATATGAAGCTGGGTTCAGACAGACACTATACTATTGTTTGATTAGACAGTTACGAAGCGGTATTTGGTACCCACATTAATGCTATTGTTTGACAAGACAGACATGAAGCGGTAATGTAGTCAGTACGTACATTATACTATTGTTTGACAGGACTGACATAAAGCTGTATTCAGTACGTACATTTTTACTATTGTTTGACAAGGACTGACAACTGTGTTCTGTATGTACACTTCACTATAGTTTTATTGGCCATGTGAAGCCCTGTAGTGTTGACCGATTGTTACAAGACAGAAACCATAAGTGCCTGCCTTCACGTCTCCACTCACCTTACAGCTTGTTGAAGAATGGTATTCCACCTGAACCAAACGGTGCGCTTTTATGTGACGGAAGCCATTTTGAACGTGAGCCAAGATGGCGGGCTGGACGTGGAAGGGCAACCCCTGGTTTACGTGGACGATAATCTGCCCCCTGCTACTGCCCGGCTCAATGAGCAAGACAAGGAGGTCAGTGGCGGATTGACAGATGGTTTCAGATTAGAATAGACCTAATATACCTGTTACAAATTGTATTTTAAAGAAAATGGATATAATAATAATAATGATTAACGTTCAGTTTGTGAGACATAGGAAAGAATTCAGTTCAACAGTAGTTATGGTCACTTGCATTCAGTCTGTGTGCAGCGTCCTATAGAGAATGATAAGGGAAAAATGTTAAAACTGTCGTAGAATAAAGCTCAGTGTAGAATTGGTGTTGTTTGGTAACGATGAGCAAACAAAGTAGACGAACGGTTTGACCAAATCATCCTGTTTGCTAAGTATTTTATATATAAATGTAAAATCAGTAAGATCAAACCTAATCCCCATCATTTTTTTTTAACGAGTTTAAAGAGCAACGTAAAGTTAAAAAAAAAAAAAGATACATGCACTGCATGCAAATGCAATGAACAACATTTCGTAAGAAGTGGTATCCCTATCAGAATCGTGTGGAAAGTACAGACAAAAATACCCATTGTCCAGAAATGTTGATATCTTCTGATAATTTCCCACAGCTTTTACTCATAACGAATGTTTCTTATTACTGTACCATTTTCGATGACCTGATGGAATACATTGTAGATTAGCCACTAGATTGATTGCTTTGCCTTTACATGTTGTAGTGATGGAATGCGAATTTGTTTGTAAATGCGCCAAAAGAAAACAAATAAAGATAAAGTAGCCGAGCCAATATAACTGTAAAAGCTCCGCCTGATTTGGCTGTTCCCCAGCGTCCAATGGGCAACGATCGTGTATTTGCAACAGCGTGTGCGGCCAATAGTCTGTTTGCGGCTTGGACCGTGTATGACGCCCAGGGCCAGCTACTCTTCCTGCCAGGTCCTGTGGTCCTGGGTTATCTACTCCTGTCCCTGGCAGGCTGCTAGGCGCGCCCTAGGCCCCTGTGTTTTGTCGTTGTAGTTTGCTCTGTGCAGTTTTGGCCTGCTTTCAGTCAGTTTTATGTACTGTTTCTATTTTACTGATTCAAAAATGCCGTTGTAAGTTTTTCTTCTTCATCTTCCTGTCGTCTCTTTCAATGTCTTCTTTTTAGAGTCAAGAGAACGGGACAGGAAGGGGTGGTGTGGTGGGAACACACACACACACACCACACACACACACACACACACCACACCACACCTAGCATTGTACTATACAGATACACAGCGTGGTGCTCTGTGCCCCTAGCATTGTACTATACAGACACATAGCGTGGTGGTCTGTGGCCCCTAGCATTGTACTATACAATACATAGCGTGGTGCTCTGTGCCCCTTAGCATTGTACTATACAGATACATAGCGTGGTGCTCTGTGCACCCTAGCATTGTACCTATACAGATACTAGCGTGGTGCTCTGTGCCCCCTAGCATTGTACTATACAGATACATAGGCGTGGTGCTCTGTGCCCCCTAGCATTGTACTATACAGATACATAGCGTGGTGCTCTGTGCCCCCTAGCATTGTACTATACAGATACATAGCGTGGTGCTCTGTGCCCCCTAGCATTGTACTCTACAGATACATAGCGTGGTGCTCTGTGCCCCCTGGCATTGTACTCTACAGATACATAGCGTGGTGCTCTGTGCCCCCTAGCTTGTACTATACAGATACATAGCGTGGTGCTCTGTGCCCCCTAGCATTGTACTATACAGATACATAGCGTGGTGCTCTGTGCCCCCTAGCATTGTACTATACAGATACATAGCGTGTGTGCTCTGTGCCCCCTGGCATTGTACTATACAGATACATAGCGTGGTGCTCTGTGCTCCCTCGCATTGTACTATACAGATACATAGCGTGGTGCTCTGTGCACCCCTGGCATTGTACTATACAAAACACATAGCGTGGTGCTCTGTGGTCCTAGCATTGTACTATACAGATACATAGCGTGGTGCTCTGTGCCCCCTGGCTTGTACTATACAGATACATAGCGTGGTGCTCTGTGCCCCCTAGCATTGTACTATACAAATACATAGCGTGGTGCTCTGTGCCCCCTAGCATTGTACTATACAGATACATAGCGTGGTGCTCTATGCCCCCTAGCATTGTACTATACAAATACATAGCGTGGTGCTCTGTTCTCTCTAGCATTTGTACTATACAGATACATAGCGTGGTGCTCTATGCACCCTAGCATTGTACTATACAAATACATAGCGTGGTGCTCTGGTGCCCCCTAGCATTGTACTATACAGATACATAGCGTGGTGCTCTGTGCCCCCTGGCATTGTACTATACAGATACATAGCGTGGTGCTCTGTGCCCCCTAGCATTGTACTATACAGATACATAGCGTGGTGCTCTGTGCCCCCTAGCATTGTACTATACAAATACATAGCGTGGTGCTCTGTGGTCTCTAGCATTGTACTAAACAGATACATAGCGTGGTGCTCTGTGGTCTCTAGCATTGTACGTGTACAAATACATAGCCTGGTGCTGCTGTGGTCTATAGCATTGTACTATAACAAATACATAGCGTGGTGCTCTGTGCACCCTAGCATTGTACTATACAAATACATAGCGTGGTGCTCTGTTCTCCTCTAGCATTGTATGTATACAGATACATAGCGTGGTGCTCTGTGGTCCCGAGCATTGTCTATGACAGATACATAGCGTTGGTGCTCTGTGCCCCCCAGGCATTGTACTATACAGATACATAGCGTTGTGCTCTGTGCTCCAAAGTATTGTTCTATACAGACACATATTAGCATTGGCCTAGATCTCCGTCACGCTTTCCATTGTAGCGTGATGATTTTTTTTCACGTGGCTCGCATATTTGCTTGCCGTCTTTTGACTGACGTTAGCACAGTGTCTTATGTAAGCCAGATGGCGTTGACTGGCACAAGTGCAATGTCTACATAAACCAGGTGATGTTTGACTGGCACAAATGCAATGCCCTATAGAAACCAGGTGATGCTGACTGCCACAAGTGAAATGTTCCTACATAAACCCAGGTGATGCTGACTGACACAAGTGAATGTTATACATAAACCGGTGATGCTGACTGACACAAGTGAAAGTGTCCATAGATAAACCAGTGTGGTGCTGACCGACACAAGTGAAATGTCATTGATAGACCAGTGATGTTGGACTGACACAATGAAATGTCATTGATAGACCAGGTGATGTTGACTGACACAAGTGAAATGTCCTACATAAACCAGGTGATGCTGACTGACACAAGTAAAATGTCATCGATAGACCAGGTGATGCTGACTGACACAAGTCAAATGTCCTACACAACTGAGAGGTTGTTGACTAAGACAACTCTGCATAAAGTCGAAGATGTTGACTGACATAAGCACAATATCCCCCTGTGTAAACCAATGGTGTGTTTTGTTTGTTTGTTTGTTTTTGTGGCATCAGTTATTGGATCAATGGAGCACCTAAGGCGGTGATTTTTTTGTTCTTGTCTTCTTTTTTTTTTTTTTTTGCTAAGGCCGAATCCATCTCTTCATTTTTTGGGGGTGCTTCACAACTGTCCTGTTCATCTGCCAAAACACAAACAAACAAACAAAAAAGAAAGCAATTTTCAATATTAGCTCTTTTTTTTCTCCAACCAGTCCCTTACACACCATTGCATAGTCTGTATGTTCTCTTACAAATGGACATAGTCTTGCTGATTTTAGTGTTTTGGCGTTTAATACAAAATGTTTGGGTTTCTTAATGTTCTGATGTGTTGTGTGTACTGGCACTTTCACACTGATAATGTGCTGCTTACACATAAAGAACAACATAATACAACAAAAGACTTAATAGAAAGCGAGAGAGACACAGAGAGAGAGAGAGAGAGAAAGGGGGGGGGGGGGGGGTGGCGGGGGTTAGCGAAAAGAAAGAGTCCACAAGAAAGGCCTGAGAAAAGCCAAGAAGCGTGACAATAGGCGCGGGAGGTTGGTTTGTTTAGTGGGTTTTTTCCCCCACACTTCCCCCTCTCCCCCATGTCGCTCCTCCCACCCCCCTCCCCAAATCCCCAGTTCCTCTCCTCAAGCTCGCTCCCCCCCCCCCCCCCCCCCCCCCCCCCCCCCCCCAATTCCCTTACGGAGTTTAGTATTTGGGATAAAAAGCTTGGGTTATACAAGTACTGGCGTTAGGTATGATCATTTTGTTACAACTAATTCTTTGAGATGAAATAACGCTACCTTAACGAAGAAATAGCATACCTGTGGTATGAAAATATTGTATGTGTATTTGCGCCTACGCATGTGTTTCGGCGGCACTTAAGGTTTGTGACTGAGCCCTGAGAGAGACACCCGACAGACTGACAAAGAGAGGGCAGACAGACAGATAGACACAACATAATGCTGCTTTGGGGCAAGTCGTGGGATCACGAGGTCCGATATTTCATTTGGCATTCAATGTTAAGTATATGGAGAGATAGGGCTACGAGAGAGAGGAGAGAGAGAGAGAGAGAGAGAGAGAGAGAGAGAGAGGAGAGAAGATGTGGAGAGATGAGGATAGAAGAGAGGGTTGTAGAAGGGAGTCGGGGAGGGGAAGGGAGGGAGAGCTGTGGAATTCTTTTAACTTTTCTCATATACATTATCGTGCACAATCAAAGCACCAACATCCGATGAAACATGCAATTTGCACAGTTATGTGGTTATATATATACACGAATTGTCTTTCTATTTCTCTGATCATAGACATTTTTTTTTTCCTGTTTTTTTCCATCATACAGGATATTTACAATTTCCTGAGTCCGTGTCATCCATATGAGCGTTTATTGTTACTATGTAAACACACTCAATTGTTTTGTCATACGCATTTGTTGATAAAAAAAAAAAAATTTGAAACGATGGTAAGGATTTTTTTTTTTCGCAATACTAATGCACATCTTACCAATAAGAATAACATGATTTATCATGTCTATTTTCTGTTGGTTTACCACATCGCGTTGAATTCCAAATAGAACACATCAGTTTCACTTAGGTTAACACCAACTCCAATCCTGCGACGTATCAAAGTTCAATGTGTTTCCAAAATGCATACACTGAGAAGCAATGATAAAAGAAATGTTCTAAAAATCTATTTCGTCTACACAATAAGCACATTTGTTTGTATCCGTAACTTTCATCTTTTGCAAAATGATATTTGGTTGGATGTATATTATGATTAATTTTTCATTGCAATTCGCATAGATGAGTTTTCTTTAGTTGCTTTTCTAGGTATCTGCAACACACAGTTTCGTTAAAGAAAAAAAAAATAAATTTTCCTTCGCCAGAAATCTTGAGTCTTCATATTGGTGCTCAGAATTTTTCTTATTTCTTTAATTTTAAATTAAATATGCTTGTCTCACAGAAGAATGGCAACTGATTCTTCCTCAGGCAGTGAATCACTTTTTATCCACTTAATCCTATGATTTAGGAATTGCGTTGTAGATGGCATTATATTCTAGGGTTGTGCTTGCTTTAGATTGATCCAGAATACATGCAATTTCATTAATATTTAGCAGTCGATGCTCATTTCTGTGAATTATGTCTCTCATCTGTTCAATACCATTTTCAACCCATTTTCGGAAATACAACACATTTTCTTTGTATTTTATAAGAATTGTTGTGAAATAACATTTGGCTTTGAAGATTGGTGCGATTTTATTTCCTCTATAACGTGTTATATGTTTATTATCCAGGAAAGTTGTCATAACTTCTTTCCAGAAATCATTTTGAAGATCAGACAATTGCATTTGCTTTGCTGTACAGTTTACTGTGAAGATTTTATTACCATTTTTAAGTTGACTCAGATGCCATGTTGGTATCAAACTCCATTTTCGTTTGGTGAATGAAATAATTTGCCAGCCCATTGTCATTTGTTCTTTTTCTTTTACATTGACCATGTTTTTAGTCCACCTTTATTGTAACTAGTTTCCATTCTTCTTCTTTTTACCTTTTCAAACGCTCTTCGATTACTGTATTCCCTTTGCCATAAGAACTTGTATATCAATGTGTTTAACTTGTTCAACACCACTTTCAGTATGCCAGTAGACTGCATAATAAATACTACCTGCGAAAGTATGAAAGTTTTATGACAACAACTTTTACCGTGAATGCTTAGATCCCTCTTGCTCCAGTTTTTCTATTAATTCTTGCATTTTGATTCTATCTTGCAAGTTTTCTTCAACATGCTTAGCCATTTTTGTCTGTTTGAAAATATATTTACAGAATTTTATTTTTATCAACCATTGAAAATGGAACATTTTGTTTATCAATCTGCTTACCTAATTTCAGTGCTTTTGTCTTTTTTTTAAGTTCAATTTCAGCCCTGAAATAATTTCAAACGAACTAAGAATATTGCAAGAAATGTTTATGTCTTGCTTGCTCTTGAGAACAATGTCGTGTCATCTGCATACTGTTTAATTTTCAGATACCATTTCTTTGTCTGTCAATGATGCATTTTAATTCCTTTTATTGAACTGCTTCTCACCTTGATGGCCAATATTTCCACCGCAAAGAAGAATGCAAGGGAGGGAGAAAAGGGACCTCCTCGTCTTATCCCACAACTGACATCGAAAGGTTCAGAGAGCCAACCGCCATGAATTATAATAATTTGAGAGTTACAGGTCAGAAACAGATACCCATTTTTTGAAAATTAGGGTCCAAACCCAAGTATTCGAAATGCATGTACATATATTCTTTAGAAACGAATCAAACACCTGGAGTATTCTAAGGCCAAACAAATAACCTGCTTTAACAAAACCATTTATTCATATTGTTTACGACATCATCATGGATCTTATAACTGGTGCAATTTCTTCCCTTAATGAATCCTACTTGGTCTTCGTTAACAAATCGTATTTACAACGTAACCTAATTTATTTTTGCCAGTTACTTTACCAGAATTTTAATCTATATTTGTTTAACGTTTTGATAGTGTCTCCATTCGTTTTAATGTTCTCTTTCTACTAGTCTTTGCCCTTATGAAGCTAACGTAATGATACCTTGTCTCTGCGCCTCTTTTTCCCGGAATGATAATTCTCCTTTCCTTAACGATTAGATTCAAGGAAGGAATTAGTAAAAGCGGGGGACCCTAATTTTCTCTCCAGAAGAATTTCAAAAATTCAGTTGTCCAGACCGGCGCTGCCTGGACTGAACTGAACCACTTTTTTCTCATTGTTTTTCAAGCACGAGACGTTTCAGAGCCTTTGACGTTGTCCTTTAAGTAAGGTTTTCAATACCGGGCACGGCAGAGCAAGCTTGCACTGTCAAATCGGGGTACATTTTCATTGGCGAATAATCCATGTGGTCCTGGCTTCACACTTGGTAAAACAGTTTTTCTGGGAGATATCGAGTGGTAAAAAGAAACCTGTTCCCGTAGAGCGGGGCACAGTGCCCGGGCTGGGCCGACCCCTTCACCTGCCGCGTTGGTCATCGGTTGTAGAGGCGTTGTGGGCGCGTGCGGTGCAAGCGGAGAAATGGGTGGGGGTCACCGTCTTGAGGCTAGTCATTCGCGGGAGCTTACTTTTGCTCCGGTCGCAGTATTCATAGCATCAGTGCGACAAGGCGTGCGTCGACGGGGCACTGTCCGGGTCGGGAGATGCTGATATGTGGAGGAGTTTGTGCTAACAATGGGTGCGTGGTCGGAGAGGCCGGATTTGGAGCTTCACGAGTCGCCTTTCTACAAGCACCAAGCGGTGGTGGGCCAGGGCACCACCACACGGTCTAGTGCAACGGGGCCGACCTGCCTCAGTTTTCCAGGGTTATGATGCGGCTTCGCATGCGCTGATGAAAGCATCCATAGGCATTCAAGCCGTGAATAAAGCGGCATGTTTAAAGATAACGGTCTGTAACGGCCAGCACCCTGTCCGCGGCTTAAGGGGTACCCACAGGAATTGTCGAAGACCACTGGCTTTGTAATCCGTCGTGTCGGACTACATGGTCGCAAAACCATAGAGCAGTAAGGGGTCACTTAGGCAATTAGCTACACGACTGCTAGGACGGGTTATGTCGATTCAGCTGAGCGTGTCCTCTAAGCGCTTTAAAGTGGGGTCGCGAACAGTCAGGCGGCAAACGCAAGTGCAGGACTACTTTTTTAAGGAGTTCGCTTTCACGCAAAACCATGCAGCATATGCCCGGAAGGAGGCATAGCAGCCGTTGGTTAGTGAGACGCAGTTTTGAATCGCCCAGGATGACCAGAGCACGGTGCAAAAAGCAGACAGCAAGGAAGTAATCGTTTCAAAAAAGACACAAGTTGGATGACGCCGAGATTCAGTAGGTCCGATACTGGGCAATTATTAGTTGTGTTGTTCACCACACCTGCGCTCACAGACAGAAAGAACCAGGAGGCTTTGGGGGGACGGACGAACGGAACCGCTCCCCGAGAAAACTGTAGATCAGAGGACTCCCCTCGACTGCTGGTTGACCTTCAGGGTAGAATATCGGAACCATGGGGCCAGGCGGGGTTTCTAGAAGTCAAGGGCAGGGCGAAGCACGGGACGCTCGCTTGACAAACAGAAGTACGGCAGACGCATTAACTGTTGGAAGAAAGTCTAACGGACGAGGGCCTGGCAGTGTGGGGGGGAAGCCGCGGGATTGAGGGGAAAGCATGCGAGGGTGGGCCGAACAAAAAGGAACAGCACGTGAAACATGCATATGGTTGAGACACAAAGAAACATCAGATAGCTAAGCAAAGGCAGGCGCACAGTCCAGTGAACAAAGCGGGGGCGGTAGCCCAACGATATCCGAATGAAACGGCCTACCTACTGTTTTTGGACAGGCAGGGCCACAGACTCTGCGGCATGGTCGTCCCTTTGCAAATACCGACTTACCGACGGGGGGCGGAGGCTTCCCTTCTAGGTGTGTTTCTCCCGTCCTGGCCTCTGGACTGTGCGTCTCGATCTCGACCGGCCGCCGGCTTCAAAGTCTCGGATCTGGTTCCGTGGAACCGCTCCAATGACGAAAAGCGCGTTGCATGACGGCGACAGCGATTTTTTTTCAGCCTCGCGCCCAGCCAACTTGTCCCGGTTAGTCTTCAAAAACAGGCTGTATACTCACCGGGTTCGAGGTTAGAAGCTTTGTGACGATTTGCGATGCGGGTTTACGCTCTCTCTTTCCATTTTTTTTTGCAAAGAGCGTCCCCCCTCTTGTGACTTGGTTCTTTGCACTCTCTGCATCAGTCGAACAGTCAGAACTGGTGATTATTGTTCAAACCCCGGAGCACGTAGGTGTGTTTCCTGACTGTCTCCTTTTGTTCTCTGTGGCATATTTTTGGCAGTGACATGCTTATTCTTGAGGGTCTTTGTCTATTTGGATGGGCCGGAACAGTGACAAAACGAATCTGGCATCAGTCAAGAATCTAGTAGTTCGCTGTCGCTAATCTATAGCCTCTCTCTCCGTTTTTTGACCGCAGACCTAAACTCGCTCCTCACCTTAGTTAAGGTGTGTTCTGTTCTCTAACTCAGGCACAGAAATAGGGATATTATATCTCCATACTTCAGTATGGGTTTTTCCTCACCTGTGTCTGGTACAATGAAAGGTTTCGTGTTGTATAACCTTTATGGTATGGGTTTTCCATCGTAGGCTCTTTGCCAAAAGTTCCGCTCGTGCTTCCATAGTCCACAGGGTAGATCCGCCAGTCCTCGTATTTTTCTTGTGACCCCAAATGAGCCTTGGCCCGATGTCCTGTCCGCAGCAAGACACATTTTCTAATACGGTCGGACGAGTGTTCGCGCTGTCCAGAATGTCTTATTGTTTTCGAAAGACCGTGTTTACTGTCGAGAAGTCGGCCATCGTATTTCGTCGCTGCCGAGTGTTTGAAAGAGGATCGAAGTAGATCAAACCACTAAGTACGCGCAGCGTGCTAAGTTGAAGAAACTCGCTCAGCTTATCCCGATTCAGTCCGTGCACAAAATCGCGTCCGCACTCCACGAGAGTCGCTCACCGGATCAACCAGATGGTGTTAACTGACAGAAACACATTTCTCTGAGTGAACAAAAAGTGATCTTACTAAGACTTAGCACAATGTCTGTATGTAACCAGATGTGTGTTGTTTGTTTGTGTTCTGTTTTTTTAAACGACACAGCCCCCAAGTGCTCATCATGTAAAGCAGGATGTGTTGCAGAGACCCCCACGGATGTGGGTTCTGGCCACCAAGGCCTGGTCCACTACGTGCTGTCTCAGTGTCTGAGTGAGGAGTTTGTCCCCCCTGAACGTTCTTTTCAGTCCTCCCTGTACAAACACTGCCAGGTGAGATCATAGTACACTGTTACATGTCAAAGGAATCAGTCATTGTATACTACATTGTCAGGTGAGAGCAACATCAATCATGTGTACATTGTCAGTGAATCAACATCAGTCACTGTACATTGCCAGGTGAGATCAGCATCATGACCGTACATTGTACATTGTCGGTGAGATCAATATCAATCACTGGGTTCAAAATACATTGTCGGGTGAGATAATAACATCAGTCACCTGGACATTAGTTATGACAAACCAGTGTGTGAGACCAGTGTCCCCGTCACTGTACAGTTTATATTGGTAGTGTGATCAACCTCAGTCACTCTACTTGTACATTGCAGGTGAGATCAACATCAATCACTGTACGAGCCGTACCTGTGCAGATGAGACCACCCATCACTGCATGGCAAATTGTCAGTGAAATCAGTCCTTGGCATTGTACATTGTCAAGAAATCACGTCCCACTGTACACCGTTCATTGTCCAGTGAATTCAATCATAAATCAATGTACACTGTACCTTGTCAGGAGAGATCGGTCATAAATCAATGCAACTTTGCCTTGTCAGGTTGAATTTAGATATAAATTAATGTACACTGTATACTGTCAGGTGAATTCAGTTCATAAATCAATGTACAGTGTATACTACTGTCAGGAGAATTTAGTCATAATCAATGTACACTGTGCGTTTGTCAGATGAATTCAGTCATAAACCAATGTACACTGTACCCTGTCAGATGAGTGTAGTCATAAATCAATGTACACTGTATAATTGACAGACGAGATCAGTCATAATCCATGCACACTCTGCATTGTCAGATGAATTCATCATAAATCAATGTACAATGTACATTGTCCGGTGAGATCAGCCATTGTACACAGTACGATTTTTTAGGTGACATCAGTCATTGTACACTGTACGTCTTCAGGTGAGAACAGTCATTGTACACTGCACCTTATCAGTGACCTCAGTCTTGTACGCTGTACATTGTTAGGTGAATCAGTCATTGTTACACCTGTACATTGTCGTTTGAGATGGTCATTGTTCACTGTTCCATTGTCAGGTGAGATAAGTCATTGTACACTGCACGTAGTTAGGTGAGGTCAGTCACTGTTCACTGTACATAGTCAGGTGAGGTTAGTCATTGTAAACTGTACGTCTTCAGGTGAGATCAGTGATTGTATACGTAATGTCTTCAGCGGGATCAGTCATTGTGCACTGTGCATTATCAGGTGAGATCAGCGATTACTTACAGCAGGTTTGTTCATCATTTTACTTACCACCATTTCTCCACCAGTTTCATCACACCATTTCTGCTGACCATTTTCTTAAAACTGTCTTTGGGTGAAATGTTCTGTGGGGCAGACTCTCCCCTGCCGTTTTCCCCTCAAACTCTGTGGTGACCATGAACCGGAACAGCCTTTAAAAAAACGGAAGTCAGCTGACGCCGGACATCCTGTTGGCATGCGGCGCGGGCAGGTCTCACCGGAACGTACGACGCCATGTGGTCAGAGTCCCGTTGTGGTACAAAGCGCGAGACAGCCCCCTGCCCACAGAGAACTCTGTGGGCGCCCCCTTCTTCTTCTGGTCCGCCCCTGCCTACACCCCCAGGCCCTGTGTCTGCTGGCCGTCACCAGGTGAAGATTTGAAGGGCAGGCGGACAGCATGGAGGACATCATGGCCTCCTTCCTTGACAACTCGTGATCCAGCACCAGGTCTGTTCTGGGAACTGGGCACACTAGCAGTCCTGTCCCTCCTCTACGTAAGAAAGCCTCATTTGTATGCATTGAAAATGTCAGTGACTAGCTAAGGACCGTACACATTAGTAAAGATGAGTCATTACTTGAGGGAAAAAAACATGATAGGGAGAGAAGTGGAAGGTACCTGTCGTAAATCTCTCCCTGATTTCTCTGTTATTCATTTAGATGAATTACTGTTGTTTGAAGCTCATTCCTCTTTTTTCTTTGTTTCATTGAAACGACAATCACAGGATGGGCTTGGGGTCTTATTTGAGAGGTAATGAAAGTTCTTTGCTCGCTGATGAACAGACATCGAACATAACAACAAGCATGTGTATCTTATACAGACCACTGTCTTGTCCGGGTGGAAGGCACATTTAATCAAACGCTCACACGCTCAGTTTCTTCAACACAGATGTTCTCTTTCACGGGGAAAAGAGTTTTTGCAAATACGAGGCAATGCTCTCAGCTTTTCAATGATCCTACGTTTCCGGCGTGTGTTCGTGTGCATGTCCGTAAGTTACCTTTGTAAGTGGTGTGTGTGTGTGTGTGTGTGAGAGAGAGAGAGAGAGAGAGAGAGAGAAGTGGGGGGGTTGTGTACTCTAAGCCATGCGTCTAGGGCAGTATTTCCTGTATTTCTGAACACGCTGTGTTTATAGTGAGCATTTACTCATATTATGAACACCTCGAAAGTGAACTTTTTTATCTGACAACAGACAGGGTTAGAATGGTTTTCTGACTAGTTACGTTTTTGGAATTCGTATCTTCAGCATTTTGCTTGAAACACTCCTCCCAGTATGCCCATACGTGGATGAATATTTACCAGTGCTATTCAGTGTTGCTATAAACTTTCCATTTTATTGAGGCCATTCTGAGTTATTGCAGTGTAGTTAACATATGAGCAAATTGCAACTTAAGCCAAACGTGTGCTATTTTGAGACAGGAGACATTGAGCAGAGCTCTGGTACTAGTTTGATGCTGAGATTCTTAGGTTCAACATTATGCTTGTCCTAATTCGTAAGTTTACAAAATCGAGAACTGGCATTATGGGATTTTGCTGCTTCAACTTTTGACTGTTCCAAAACTAGCTGTGAACAATATGATTTTATTTTGACAGTGCACTGCCTACTTCATACCGTTTTCGCGTCAATAAGTCTGGGGACGTGCCGTCAAACGATGCACCGACAAATACAGGAATTAGAACACTGGCGCAGTTTTTGATTGCGACTACAAACTCGTCCGACAGTCAAACAAGATGAACGTAAAGACATGTTATGCCAAAGCTGTACCTTTGACCTACATACTTTCGTAAGTTTCGGTATTGTGTAAGTAAACTATATTCAACGTTTGGCGTTTGTTTTTAAAGCACGTTTTTTTCTGCAATGTTCTGAGCACAAATACTCTCGGTCGTTTTCAAGCATGCGCCGTTAATAATCACTTTTTTCTGTACTGTTTGATCAAGACCCTGATTTTGCATGTTAGCTGTTGTGTGTTTTAACAATGGTATTCAACACTAAAACTAGCAGCAGTGAGTATAATGTGCTTTGTAAATTTTCAAACCGTGCGATTTTTAGACTTGAAATTTCTGACACTTGATGTCTCGTCCAACAACCGGACCTATTCGTGGCGACTACTGTGCGACTTCAAAAAGCAGTCCAGACATCCGTGTTGACACATGAAACCCTACACACCCTGTAGACATGGACCAGTTCATGTCTGTGTCGCTGGTTAGGTCTCAGTGTTGACGTGAAACCCTACACACCCTGTAGACATGGACCAGTTCATGTCTGTGTCTCTGGTCAGGCCTCAGTGTTGACATGAAACCCTACACACCCTGTAGACATGGACCAGTTCATGTCTGTGTCGCTGGTCAGGCCTCAGTGTTGACATGAAACCCTACACACCCTGTAGACATGGACCAGTTCATGTCTGTGTCGCTGGTCAGGCCTCGGTGTTGACGTGAAACCATACACACTCTGTTGAAGACCGGTGCATGTCTGTGTCGCTGGTCACGGCCTCTCGTGTTGACGTGAAACCTACACACCCCTGTAGAAGACCGGTGCATGTCTGTGTCGCTGGTCAGGCCTCGGTGTTGACGTGAAACCCTACACACCCTGTTGAAGACCGGTGCATGTCTGTGTCGCTGGTCAGGCCTCGGTGTTTGACGTGAAACCATACACACCCTGTAGAAGACCGGTGCATGTCTGTGTCGCTGGTCAGGCCTCGGCCCGGTGTTGACGTGAAATCCCTACACACCCTGTAGAAGACCGGTGCATGTCTGTGTCGCTGGTCAGGCCTCGGTGTTGACGTGAAACCCTACACACCCTGTAGAAGACCGGTGCATGTCTGTGTCGCTGGTCAGGGCCTCGATGTTGACGTGAAACCCTACACACCCTGTAAACAGGGACCATTGCATGTCTGTGTCTCTTGTCAGACCCTGCAGATATGGACCAGTGCATGTCTGTGTCTCTAGTCAGGGGCAAACCCTACAGATCCTGTAAACAGGGACCAGTTCATGTCTGTGTCTGTGGTAAGGGGCAAACCGTACAGACCCTGTAGACAGGGACCAGTTCATGTCTGTGTCCCTGGTAAGGGCAAACCCTACAGACGCTGTAGATATGGACCAGTGCATGTCTGTGTCTGGTAGGGATGTTGTGGACTGGACCACTTCATGACTATGTCTATGGTTGGCGGCAAACCCTTAAGACCCTGTAGACATGGACCACTTCATGTCTATGTCTCTGGTGAGGGGCAAACCTTAAGACCCTGTAGACATGGACCACTTCATATCTATGTCTCTGGTTGGGGGGCATACCTTAAGACCCTGTAGACATGGACCACTTCATGTCTATGTCTCTGGTAAGGGGCATACCTTAAGACCCTGTAGACATGGACCACTTCATGTCTATGTCTCTGGTAGGGGGGCATACCTTAAGACCCTGTAGACATGGACCACTTCATGTCTATGTCTCCGGTAAGGGGTAAATCTTACAGATCCTGTAGATGTGGACCATTTCATGACTGTGCCTCTGGTGAGGGGCAGATCCTACTGTCCCGGTAGACATGGACCAGTTCATGTCCGTGTCTCTGGTAATGGGAAAGTTACGTGGCCACGAGGGAGGGTGTGGTCCACCTACGCGTAAACCATTGCTTTTCTTCTTGTTTTCTTTTTTTTTTTTTTTTTTTTTTTTTTTTGGGGGGGGTGGTGGTTACGTAGGCCTATTGCAATAAGATGACTCAAATGAATACTCAAATAGGTCTCCTTTTTCTTGTTCTTGTTCTTTGTTCGTCTTCTTCTTCTGAGGTGAGTCACCAGGGCGCTACACTGGAGAGCCGTTCCCTAGGTTCCCTCCCTTCTCTCAGTCGGTGCTAAGACTGTTTGGTCTATGCACGTAGTCCATTCTGCCATGTGATCAGTCTGTCGCTTTTTGTTTCGTTTTGTTTGATTGTTTTATCTTCCTCTCTTTGTCCCTTCTTCAATAGTTCACTGGAGGATTGTTTTGGCAAAGCCATTAGATCTTGTTACACACATATTCCAACGTAGTGTTCTGTTCTGCTGAATAGTTTTGATGCGCATGTTCATGTGTGTGCGATACTTTCAGTCGATCTGATGTTTTTAATTGCCTTCTCGGCAACGAACACGGCATCGCTTGGACTCTCTCTCTCTCTCTCTCTCTCTCTCTCTCTCTCTCTCTCTCTCTCTCTCTCTCTCTTTATTCTGGGGGTGGGGGGTGGTTACGTAGGCCTATTGCAATGCTAACATCTGGTATGAGGATCAAGTCTTGCATGCATAGAGAAGTGTGGAACATACCAATGGAGGCATACAGAACTATGGAACAAACCATTGCATGCATACAGAACTATGGCATACACAAAGGCATGCATATACAACTATGGAAGATACCAATGCATGCACACAGAACTATGGAATATATCAATGCATGCAGGAATTCATTGAGAAGTTACTTTTTCTTCCATGCAGGTTTGATTCTAGTCAGTGCTGATATTGTCTTTGCTGCTCTTGAGATGATTCTTGATCTGGATCCTTCATCAATGACATGTACACCCATGTAATTTTGAAACAGTGTTTCCAATGTTATTTATTTTGAGCATCTATGTCAATTTCAGGTATGGGGTTGGTGGGGTCTAATTTGATGAAAACCACCTGCGATTTTTCTGTAGCATTAGAATTCATTATCAGACCATCGTTGCTAAGAAACAGAAGACTAAAACATCGTTTTTTAGCTTTCTCATGGGAGGAAACAAGTGTGGAGTGTTCTATCATCTTGCCATGTCGTAGATTGGAAACAACATGCAGGGTAGGACATCCGCCTTCCTCTTGTAGATCAGGAAACGACATAGTGGGCGGGGCATCCACCTTTCCATAGTCTAGATAAAGAAAGGACTTGCTTCAGATTAGAAAGAACAAACAGGACGGGGCATCCATCCCGCAATAATTTAGAACAGCTCCAGCGCGGTACATCCATCCCGCTGGCTGTTTTAGAACAGCTCCAGTGCGGTACATCCATCCCGCTGGCTGTTTTAGAACAGTTCCAATGTCTATTGGACATTCGGTGTGGTACATCCATCCCACTATGTTTTAGAACATCTCCAATGTCTATTGGACATTCGGTGTGGTACATCCATCCCGCTAGCTGTTTTAGAACAGTTCCAATGTCTATTGGACATTCGGTGTGGTACATCCATCCCACTGTGTTTTAGAACAGCTCCAATGTCTATTGGACATTCGGAGTGGTACATCCATCTTGCGATGTTTTTACATGAGCGGCTTCGTCTGTAGGATTGATTAAAAAAGTGTATTTCTCCAATGTTTCTGTCAGTGGTGGTGGAGGTGGAGGTCGTGGATATTTGGATGAACATCCTTGTGTCCTAAAGACAATGGCAGAAGATTGGTTAGTTGTATCGGTTTCAAGTTTGATTTGGCCTATGTCCTGTCTACAATAAGCAAGAATAGCCAAGAGGATGATTCTATTACACAACTTTTGCTTTGTTTTCCATCAAGTACAAGTTCATTTTTTATGTACTGCTCAAATGAAATACTTTTGATCTGTCCTAGTATGACTGACAGTATGCTGCTCGCAATATTGGGATTGAAAGCTTCAGTAGACCTGTTAATGATTTTGTGACTAAAATATCATATCTTTTTGAAAAGTAAAGAGAGAGAGAGAGAGAGAGAGAGAGAGAGAGAGAGAGAGAGAGAGAGTGAGTTTTAAAGCAGTCAATACAATTTGTTCTTAATTGTCACGTTGACCGGTCTTTTATATTATACATAATTACATTGTTTGTATTGGCGTGCACCGACATTTGGTAATACAGAATGTGACCGAAGAACCGCCTTCATTCCAGAACGGTCATTATGAAAGAGAAGCAACGCTATAGAACTCGTTTTCCTGACTGTGTGTAGCCATTGAGACACATCGGCAACATTGCATCCGATACATCTGTATTAACGTCTGTACGTCCAAAGTCTGTAACTGCAGAATAGCTAGTCACATGAGCCAACAGGGAGACAACTCATTGCCCAAAGCACCTTTCAGTGCTAATCTTCAGGCAGTCGTGGAAGCAGCGTGCAGAGGAGATGACAGTGAGAGACCTTCTCCCTCTTGGATTCATTGCAGAGGATAGGACAGCGAAAGACCTTGTCCCTCTAGGATTCATTGCAGAGGAGAGGACAGCAAGAGACTTTGATCCTCTAGGGTTCATTGCAGAGGAGAGGACAGCAAGAGACTTTGATCCTCTAGGGTTCATTGTAGAGGAGAGGACAGCGAAAGACCTTGTCCCTCTAGGATTCATTGCAGAGGAGAGGACAGCAAGAGACTTTGATCCTCTAGGATTCATTGCAGAGGAGAGGACAGCAAGAGACCTTCTCCCTCTTGGATTCATTGCAGAGGATAGGACAGCGAAAGACCTTGTCCCTCTAGGGTTCATTGCAGAGGAGAGGACAGCAAGAGACTTTGATCCTCTAGGGTTCATTGCAGAGGAAAGGACAGCGAGAGAGACCTTGTCCCTCTAGGGTTCATTGCAGAGGAGAGGACAGCGAAAGACCTTGTTTATCTAGGGTTCATTGCAGAGGAAAGGACAGCGAGATACCATGTCCCTTTTGGGTTCGTTGCAGAGGAGAGGACAGCGACAGATCTTGTCCCTGTAGGGTTCATTAGAAAGATACAGGTAAATCATTCCATCATTGACAACCCCCCATTTCCAGCCCGGAGAGGACATAATATAGGGCAAGTAACGGTCGTGTGATAAAAATTGCCTCTGGCCAGTAATAAGAGTCTTAAACACTCAGCACCCCCAAGCGTTGTTCATGGCCCTCACCTAAATTGAGCCCTCCCCCCCCCCCCCCCCCCCACCCATCCACACACACACACACACACACACCTAGATCAAGCCAAACACCAACATTCAGTCTGCTTATCCCAACAACACAACCACTTCCTTGACAATGAGGGACATCTTGAGCAATCATTCAGACCGTTTCACACACACACACACACACACACACACACACACACACACATATGCGCGCGCGCTCGCGCACACGCACGCACACACGTGTACACACACAGGAAGAGAGAGAGAGAGAGAGAGAGAACTGCATTACGACGACTGTCTCTGGCCAAGTATATACACTGGCTATTGTCATGTAGGCCAGTACAACTGAACCAGTGAGCGTTGTTTCAATGTGTTATGTGACTGTTGTCATGTGGGCCAGTACAACTGGACCAGTTCAGTGTCGTTTCAATGTGTCATGTTACTGTTGTAATGTGGGCCAGTACAACTGGACCAGGCAAGTGTGAAAAGAAGATAGGGTACGGTATTCGTGATGGAATTGACACAACTCATATCGTGTAGATCAAGCTGGTTTATTCGCTCGTCCTCCAAGATAAGCTGTCATACACTTGTAGGAGCAGTTTCGCATTTAGTTTCGTACGATGTATGACATCCCCCCTTCTTTCGGCAGAGGATCTAATTTCACTAACATTGAAGCAATCAAACTCAAATTATAGAATTTGTTCTTGAACATAAAAACATAACCTGTGCATGTAAGAAATAAAGAAAAAATGCAAAACAGTTTCCTTGTTTCTGTACTGTGGTGTGTGTGTGTGTGTGTGTGTGTGTGTCACTCTTCCCTGTATCTCAGGGTTTTCTCACCTCTCTGCCAGAGTGCGTGGTGCTATATGAGGGAGGGCTCTCTGCCGCGAGTGTCTCATTGTCCAGGGGCACTTGAGGAATGGGGGAGCTCTGGCTGCCTGGCGACTTCGATTTGTCCGGAACCGTTATCTCTTTTCGTCCGCTGGTCTGCTGCTGTGTCGGTGTGTCTCGTGCTTTGGACGTACTTTCCTCTCCCCTGACGCGCTCGTGCATGTCGATCCTGTTCCGGCGGAGCGTGCTGCCCGTTTATGTTCTGACGTTGTACGACCTTGGAGTAGGGGCCTTGTTCACCACCTGTCCTGGCTCCAATCTCTTAGTCTCCTTGTTCAAAATGCGAATGTCCTGTCTTGGGTAGAGTGGGGGCAGGTCACTGGAGGCAGGTTTGTCATACCTTTGGACGGATCACGCTTTCCGTATGCATTTCCTGTATGTCTGTAGAGTAAGGGTGTTGCCGGATGCTCCGGTGTCAATTTTCAGCTTAAGCGGTGTATTGTCTGTCTTTCCCAGGCCACAACATCCATCGTTGTGAATGCTTCACTGCGAACTCTGGAAATGTTGATTGTGTCATGCTCGATGTCGTCGTCGTCACTCGTTTCCTCACTCTCCGACGCCATGTCATGAATTTTCTTTCTCCCTTTTGTTGTCCTTTTGCTGCCATTGCTTGGTGTATGAGCCAGGTCTTCTCTCTTTCTCTGTCTGCATGCCCTTCACAAATGTCCTTTCTTTCCACAATGGTGACAGGTGCTGTCAAATGCTGGGCATTTACGTGGCTCATGAGAAGTGGTGCAATTCGAGCCTGTTTGTCGAAAAGCAGGTCGAGCTTGTGTTCCCCTGTGCTAGAGTTGAGTTGCTGAAGCTTGCTGCAACCGGCAACTATGGCTTGGTATCGTCTGCCTTGTTAACGACCAATCTGTCGCCCCTGCCCAATTTGTTGCCCGTCAACAGATTGGCCCTCAACATTAGGACCAATTTGTCGCCCAGGCGACAGATTGGTCCTCAACACCAGATCCAATCTGTCGCCCATTCTAAGTTTTTGAGGGCGACAGATTTGGTCGCACTTCACCGTCCAATCTGTCGCCCATGGCCAATTTGTCACCAGCTTACCTTGCTCTCAATAAGTTGATGTTGGGCAACAGTTTCTCTCATTCACACACTTTCACTTTAGGAGAAAGTGTGTGAGCCCCCACACTTTCTCTCATTTAAGTAGGAAAAAAAGCAGGATTGAGAGAAAGTGTGGTCCTTCCCCTTTCGCACTTTCTCCCATGTGAGAGAAAGTATGAGGACGTCCCCACACTTTCTCCGATTGTGAGAGAAGTGTGGGAAGTGCCCCCATATTTTATTTATTCATTTATTTTCAATTTCGTTATTAGTTTCTTGTCTTTCCTTAACATCAAACTAAGAACCAAATGATAATAAAATCTAATGAAAAGTGATGGAATGAGACAGGAGTTTATCGTTGTTTTTCTATTGAATGGTCACACTGAGAAAAATCTTCTGAGTGCATAATCAATCAGAAAAATCAAACATGCAGTGTCAAGTACTTAAATCAACTAGTTATCAAATCTAAACAATATAATTCATGCTGGAAAGTAGGCAAAACACAAAAAAATGTTGCTTATGTTATTTTGGTAAGTTTATATGGACATGGTATTAGACATTGGCCATAAACGTTACCTATCCAATACTCTCCCTATCAAATGGAGTGACCTCGAAGTAGTTCAGTTTATTGTAAAAATTCAATGTTCACTACTTAGGCTGTGTATGGTCTAATGGTAATTTTATAATATTCACAACTTAGATAACTACTGGTCAGTGCCAAAACCAGTGGTCAGCTTCATGAAAATTTCACGTTTTCACTGTTTCACTGTACATTGGTGTGTTATAAACGCTTATGTACAGTTTACAATGTAGATGTCCGGTTGCCAACAAGATTGATTAGTGGTCGGTTTCATGTAAATTTAATATTTTCCTGAGTTCACTCCATATTGATATGTTTAATGCTTTCTTTTTTAATGTAAAAGACCAGTGGTCTGCAAAAAGACTAGTGGTCAGTTTTATGTCAATTTCATATTTTCACTACCTCATTCTGTATTGATGTGTTATAGGGTGTATATGCTTCTTAAAACGTAGTATGACTAGTGGTTAGCAACAATGACCAGTGACCAGTTTGGAAAACGTAATTGCTTACTGTTTATTATATGATATATTTCTGTGCTTCTTGCAATTTAGATGCTCAGTGACAATGACACGTGATCAGTTTGATGCCAGTTCCATATTTAAAAAAAATTGTTTGACAGATAGACAGTTGTTGCAGTGGTCAGTGACAATGACCCAGTGATCAGTTTGATGCCAATTCCATATTTAAAAAAAATGTTTGACAGACAGAATATTGTTGTGGTATGGGCGTTTCTCTGCTCCTTACAACGTAGATGACCGGTAATCAGCAACAATGACCAGTTTTCATTGTGATGTAAATTCCATGTCTTCTCTATTTGATTGCATGTTATTGTGTGATGAGCATTTTTTTTCTACCTGTCATGATGTAGATGACCTGTGGTCACTTTGATGCAGTATCTATCTATCTATCTATATATATATATATATATATATATATATATATATATACGTACGTGTCTCTTAATATGATGTAGGTCAAAATAGGTTGTATAGATTCTGTATCAAAGAGATCATGAACACACTGAACTGACCATGTACAGTAAAACCCGGTTAATTGAAAGAGCCTTTGAACCACCTATGGACTTTAATTATCCGAATTTTAAATTATCCGCATGCTGAGTTAATCTAAATTTTTGCCCAATCTAAAACAAACTCAAAATAACCTAACAAATTGAAATTAACTGAGCAATTCAAGGAGTAGTCCCAAGGAATTTCAATTAACTGGGCTCTGATGCAACACTGGCATTACTAGGAACCGAAACGAGAGAGAGGAGAGAGAGAGAGAGAGAGAGAGAGCGTGGATGTGGGGGTGGGTAGGGGGAAAGGTTTTACGAAAAACCCCTAAATGTGTGACATTGTTTTAGGACTTGTTCAATGTTCCATGTTTACTTTTCTTGAACGGTGGTCTTTTTTTTTTTTCATGTTTAAATGTATTTCCATGTCATTTTTGTTACTGACGTGGGCCTGTATTCACATCGGAATAGCATGGGGCCAACAGAATTAACAGGATTTTTAGAAGAGCTCCTACGCTGGCATGGTGCCAATCCTCATGCTATCTCAATACGAATACAAACTCTGAGTGTTTTTATATTGTTTTTATTTCTTTTTTTTTCTCGACTTAGAAAACTTGTGTGAGAGGTGCTTGCCAGAAGTGACTATCACAAAAGGAATTGGTACAATAAACCCTCACACCAAATTAGATGAGAATTGGCCCCAATACCCTGGAGTTGCAGGGACCGTGATTCTTTATTACCCCACCAAAGGAGTAGAAACACTCTAACTTCAAAAGTAGTTCGCTGTGACGCTGTGTTTTTCTATCCGCTCAAATATTCCCCCTTCAGGCATGATGTCTTCCCTATAAGGTCTATCCCATCAAAATATGCAACACCTGGGCCCAATCCGTCGCTGTACGACAGATTGCTCCTGGTTTGAAGACCGATCTGTCGCCGGGCGACAAATTGGGCAGTGGCAACAGATTGGTCGTTAACATGCCTTCAGCCAGAGTGTCCCCCAGCTTGTATCCTTTCGCCTTTCCCAGCAGGTCACGCTGGAAGTCCTCAGGCCGAGTGGATGCTATGATCAGTTCTATCAGCCTCTCCTCCATCTCTGCTCAAACTCGCACTTCATCACCAGAGTGCGCACCTGCAAGATGAAATCGTCTAGAGTTTCATCCTCACGTTGCCGACACTCTATCAGATGCAAGTGGTGGACTCTGAAGTTGATCTTGGGCTTGAGTGGGGATTTGAAGCTTGTCTGGTTTGCGTTTGTCCTCCTCTGATACGCCGGACGCTTGTAGTCGTCTGGTGCCTTCGTCACCTATACTATGCTTGATCTTGAGCGCTCTTTTCCTATCCTCCGTGATCTCTCCATCTTCACAGTACACGTAGAGATTGCTTTTGAACAGTTATAGCGCTTCCTCATGATTGTCAGTAGCCCAATTCATTGGAGGTATGCATGCAGCTGCCATGATAGACTATCAAATGTCCGTAGGATATGGCTTGATAGGCCTTTTTCTGTGTCCGTCTGCACTGTATTACTTCTGGGAAATTCAAGTATGTTTGTTGTGTCCCTGAGTCTCTCTGGTACTGTGCAGGCTATGCCTAATCCTCGGTGACAGGAAACATCGCGGCGCCTTCTTACGTCGTCGTTACGTCGAGAAATGGCCTCACGCAGCCGGTTTTGTTTTGCGCGTTGATCGAAAGTAATGGCGATTTAGCGTCTTTTCCGAGCGTTTATACATTTACTTGTGGTTAGGAGCGTTGAACCATCCCACCGCTGCCACCATGAAAAGAAGACAGGGTACGGTATGCGTAATGGAATGGACACAACTCATACCGTGTAGATCAAGCTGGTTTATTCTCTTGTCCTCCAAGATAGGAGCAGTTTCGTATTTAGTTTCGTACTAACCTAAGTGTTGTTTCAATTTGTTATGTTACTCATACTACTGACTGGCCAATTTCAACTTTCCTGTCCCATCTTCAGTGCCACCTCAGTAGCTCTGCATCCACACCACTCATTCCGACCCTCCCGTCCACAGACACAGCTTGGCCCGGCCCGCCGCAGTCCTGGTTCCGACAATCCACAGGGAACAGTCAATGTCAAGTCATCATGAGGCAACCCACCAGTGGACATACTGCATTGCTGCCGAGTCATTTCGGTGGTGTTCAGTGATTTCTGTTCTGAATTAACAAACGCAAGATACCACCTAAGCCCCCCACCTCCCTACTGGCGACAATAATCGCTTAGTCGCGGAGCCAGTGTGAGTGAACTGTCTTTCTGGAGGGCGATACCAGGACTGTCCAACGACAGCCTCGATGTATATGTTGATGCCGGTGACCTCGACAGAACCAAACCAAGGCCAGAGACGCGGAGGTGCAGTCAAAACTTAGGTCACTATGATAGTGTGGCTCGAAGGGCCACAGAAATTGAAACTTTTTTGAATGCTGATCGATGAGGATAAGGATAATGAAGATAATACTACGGATTTCCATAGTGGTCTGAGACTGCATGACAGGACTGTACTCTACACTTACTTTCATACTGTATCCCGCCATCAAGGAGACCCGAGAGATGTAGATACCTGTAGCGTTGGTCAGGAAATTTGAGTAACATTCTCAAAGACTCATCCATTAAATGGATGAAACTCGACTGTGTGGTCCCTGTCTTCCCATCTGAGCCGATAGCAAACCCAACTCTGGATACGAGCCGGTCGAGACAGAAAAATCCCACATGACTCTGATGAGAATCAACCCCCGACCTCCCAGCCAGGAGTCCGCGATGCTAATCACTTCGCCACGGCGGCTGGTGGACAGTTTGAATCCAGTGCAATGTTTAAAATACGGATCAAGTTTCTCTTTCATGCAGCAGCAGCAGCAGCCGCAGCAGTTTTAGTAGTAGTAGTGGGACGCCACCTACTGAGATCCCGACTGACGATGATACGGAGCTAGCGACGACAGCATTACCATCCACCTCCATCATCCTCCCCCGTAACCCCAACCGAGGTTCACCACTGTCGCGACCATCCAACGACGTGTCATAAGAAGATGGCGTCATCCAAGACTTGGAAATGCACTGCTCTCTGCACAGATATGGAGACCATATACATACTGAGGCCAGCACACAGGCTGGGCATGGAGGGTCACTGTACATGAGACTTCTTCTTTATTTCTCTTCAGGGTATCACTCAGCATGGGACACAAAATGCCGAGAAGTTCCTTTGTCGGCTGATACTACATGACATGGCTGCTATTGAGAGAGAGAGAGAGAGAGAGAGAGGCCTGCATGCAGAGCATCCATTTCAAATGTATGTATTTTATATGTGATGATTAACTGAAAAGAATCCCTCTGGTGTATTAAAAGCAAACAAATCAACGTCAAAAGAAGTCTACCAATATTCTCCTACATTCTACGCACTCATGATTCCACTCAAACCGGAGATCCCGATCACTGCCTGACAAAAGAGCGCTGAAGCAGCGCTGGGAACGGCTGACCTGGGGGTGAGTGTCCCCCTGGGGTCCTGTGCCCTGGGGCACACCGGAAAGCTGATCGTCTCTCTGTGCCCAAGCGGAAAGGAAGCCCACTGGTTAGTGTGACTAGATTGCCCTGTGAACACTGTCACGCCATACAGTTACAGCAACTTCTAAGGTGCTCACTTCCGTCATTTGTCGCCGGACACCGTTGATGTCGTCGTCGTCGTATTCCTCGCCGACTCTTTCAAGTCCAGGACGATGTGCTCGGCGTGGGAGGCTCCCAGGAAGGAAGTCAAAGGCCCCACCTGCTCCTCGATGAACTGGAGAAGTCGGGGTGTGTGTCCGCCATGTTGATCCTCGCCGTATCCCGTGAGGGACAGTTTGTGCTCCACTTCCACATCTGGGTTTTCCGAGGGACCAAGGAGGATAATGCTTTTGGCTTGGTTGCTCCTCTTCATGGACACCTGCACACCAGAATTCTCAGTTTTAGAGCTCGTTCAAACAGTCGTATGTCCCTTCAGGTGCCCATAACATCTCTTGCCGACATCAAACGAGTTAAACAGGAAACTATCTACACAACAGATGATTTGTATAGATTCCTCTAGTCTTCCTATGGTTCAGAGCAGAGGACAGTCGTTGCTCTCTGACCCATGTCGTTGGTGAAACGCAGAAAGCAAAGGTATGAGGCAGGAAAAGGACAGGGTGGTGGTTGTGGTCGTGGTTCAAAAGAATTCAACTTTAGGTCACCAGTAACTTTGCTATTTTCAAGACAAAAGATATGGGAACATGACTAAGAAAAAAAAACCACGCTGAACGAGTCAAAAGTGATAAAGATATAAGGAAGGGGGAAAGGAGGGGAGGAGACAGAAGGGAGAATGGAGTGTGTGTGCGTGCGTGCGTGCGTGCGTGCGTGTGTGTGTGTGTGTGTGTGTATGTGTGTGTGTGTGCGCGCGCGCGCATGTGAGTGTGTGTGTGAGAGAGAGAGAGAGAGAGAGAGAGAGAGAACTCAGAACTTTAATGTACGTCGGCCTTTGGCCACAATACATGGAGGTACCAAATGGAAATGGGAGTGGTGGGGCTGGGGAAGGGAGTCAAGGAGATGGGGGCGAGCAAGGAAGAGAGGGGGGGGGGGGGGGGGGTGAAGGGCGGAGGTGAAAAAGATAATATATATTCCACAATTTCATATTCCACAATCTTGACAATCTCTTCTAAACATAAATGTGTAGTAGAAATTCTAAATGAACGTATCTTAGCAACAAAGCTTACGCTACATGAGTGAATGATGAAGATCTATATCATGAAGCACAAAATAAAGTATCAAAGTTATCGAGCCGTAATAATCAGCCAGTCATATTCGTCTAAAATATAACCTTATTTCTTTTGTTAATCGCATGGAACACATATCTTGAAACATTGTACCTATGATTTATACTTGTTGCTTTCAACAAAAATTTACAGGCTCTTTCATTGATTCTCTTAGAAATTTAGCTCGAAAGTCTATATACAGGCAACAATCAAATAAGAAATGATGCTCATTTTCAACTTGACCCGCACAAAATAAACAATTTTTATCTCGACAGATTCACTGTACCGATGCACATTATTATTCAGAGGAAGCACGTTAAATCTTAACCGAGAAAAGGCTACACGAAAACAATAGATATCCATGTCACAAACGTACCTATCTTTTTTCAAAAACAGTTTTAAATGCTCTGTAAGTGCTGTATCTGTCCCGATCTATCAGAAGCTGCGTTCCACTCTTGAATAAAGACATAGACAATTTTTTTTGTTTAAACAAACTCAAAACACTTAAACATAACCAACTCCTTGTTGCAACCAAACAATACTGAACCCCGTTTCACACAAAATTTCTCTTACCTTTGAAACCCAACAGTTTTTGCCAGCTCTGTGTAATTCAAGCAACATCATGTAAACTTTATGTGGCAGTCTTTCAGCATCCATATGCAACAATTTAAACCAAGATCTTAAACATGCAACATAAGAATTAACATACAGAGGGTATCTTCCCAGATCCCCATATACCATCTTATTAGGACTTCTACTTGGAACACCCATAAACCTCTTACGTGCCATTAAAGTTATTGTTTTCTAACCAGGTGTAGAGTCTTGTGTTTAATATTGATGTATAACACTTAGATATGATGCTCAGCAAAGAAACTCCTCTATAATTATCAGTATTATCGGGATTGCCTTTCTTAAATACTGGTATGGCAATAGATTTCGTCCACTCACGAGGATAAACTCCTTTACCAAAAACGGTATTAAACAGTTTTGTCAAAAATGTATTTACAGGTGAACCTCCAGATTTTAACATTTCTGCGGAAACATCGTCTGTTCCGCTAGACTTCATCTTCTGAAATAAACTGATTCAAATCATGGTCCGATTCTTCGGACAGATTGATTTCAATATCAAACTGCTCATCGTATTCTTCGCCGCTGTTTTGAAAAACACTCTTGAACTGCTTGAACCAGTCATCTATGGTGATATTGCTATCATTTTTATCATTCTTCCAGCATCCCATTTTCCTTCAATTTCTCCAAAATTGCGACGAGTTGCCAGTTTCATTCGCTAACATATCTGCTTGCTGTTTTCTAAACGCTTGTCTTTTCACTTTTCGTAAGTATTTGTAGCTCTTCCTTGCTTTTACGTGCTGTATTCTCTTTTTCTTTTCGAGTTCTTCTGAAATAGTTTAATTTACTCCTACTTTCCTTTTTTTTGCTGCCTTACACTCTTCATCAAACCATTCTGACCTTTTATTTCCATTGACCGTGAACGATTTTAACATGCATTGACTGGCATCTTTTAGACACTTCACAAAAATATCAAGAGCGCTGTTTATGTCTGTATCCAAGGCTTGCTTAGCCAGCATTAGTCGGTTTTGAATATCATAAGTTTACAACTTTTTTTTTTTTAATCACCCTCGCATTTTTCATTCCAAATGATTTTTTCTGAAATTATACGGCAATTTGGTTTTGATTTTTCGGTATTCTCGACAATGTTATTATCCCTCTTCATCTTCACAACCACTGGGAGATGGTCAGATTCAGTTAAGCTTTCAACATCTAGAGATACAATATTGACGGACGAAAATAAGTCGTAGAATACAATGAATTAATCGACCGTACTTACCCCAGTAGATCCAATGTACGTGCAGCTATCGTCAAAGTCTTTCTGGTCGAGTCCATTTAAAATGATATATTCAAACATGTTACATAACTCAATTAACTGCTCTCTAAAAGAATTCTTTTGCTTATCTTGAGACCGCCTTTGGAAACTGTTATTATCTGGAGATTCTGTCTCATCAAAGTCTTTGTCATCTCCATGAAAATTGTAATTTTGGGATGAAGTTCTCGCATTCAAATCTCCAGTTACAAACATAGAAAAGTCACAACATGAGTCATGCAAATCAGTTATACATTCCTCTAACAATTCCATGCCATATCCGTCCTGTTGAAATTTCCAGTATGGTGAATCATTCGGGGGTATATAAGAACATTAACATGATATCTTTTTCTGTAGAAAACAAGTCCTTTAGCTTCACAACAACAGTGTTTTTGACTTTCACTTCAATCCGTTCAACATAATCAGCAAAACATTTCTTGATCATAGCAATAACACCTCCCGAGTATCTCCCTTGGTGAGACAATTTTTTAGCTTTGGATGTGAATATGATAAAGTCCTGAAAAGAGATGATTCAAAGTCAAAAGCTATAAAAGTCTCAGTTAGACAGACGAAATCATGGGAAATGATGAAATTAATTAAATGAGAGTCGTCCAATTTTTGTAAAAGCCCGTTAACATTGTAATTTAGGAATTTAACTTCTGTGTTATCTACACTATTTACAAAAGAACTTGTGCTGGAACTTAATAGATCACCATGTGTTCGATTTGCAGCACCTGTGACACTATGTCCCTGAGTCTTTGATGATTGTTTTAACTGGTATTGTGGCCTGGCCCGAAGCCCTATTTTTGTGCACCTGATGTTTCTGCACCGACTTTGGTCTTTGGTCTAGCCCGCGAAGGCCTGTTTTTGATTTTTGTCTGATCACCTGACGGAACTTTTCTAAAAGAATCCACAATACTACTTTGGCTATTGGATCTCTCTAGAGTCGTTTTACTAGTATTGCTGCCTACTCTTGAGGCAGAAGCATTGCGTTTTGAACGTCCATCACGAGCTGGAGGTTGTATCTGTTTGTCCTTGCTCGTTACGTCGTTGACTATATTATCAACGGGTCTGCTGTTTTTTGTTTGTCAGGTGGTATGTCGGTAGTCATATCTTATCCGAGCATATTCTCGTGGGCTGTAATGTCACTCGCGTCTTGTCTAACATTGTCTGTGTCCACATCCGGTAAGTCTTGTCTAACACTGTTTGTGTCCACATCCGGTTGGCGAACAATTTGCGCAAAATCATCCTTTATATTTCTTCCCCTTGGTGCGTCATCCTGCGTCGGGCATTGGCTGCACACCTCTTTTCCAGCCGCCAACTCTTTGGGGTCATGTCCAGCATCCATATCAGTACCTGAGTCATCGTCACTTTTGTCGCTAGTTCTGTAATATACCTGTCCAGACTAACATCGCCAAGACTACGTCTCTTTTCCGTCACCCTGACACTGTCCTGGCCAGTCAGCGTTTCCTGAATGTTGTCTTCAATAACGTGAATCATGTCTGTGGGCCTGTTTTTCCACACAAACATTGGAGTCTGTTGAAACTGTGTCCATCATAGACGTCAGCTGACTTTTGCCATCACTGGACCCCGCTTCACACAGTTCTGATGAAGTCGGTCTTGAAGTTTCAGACCTTTTGGAGTAGTCTTTCACCATTACAGTCCTTTTGTGTTCTAAGGTTTGGCGTTCATGTCGTGGTCTATACTGTTGTGTAACATCACTGCAGGACCGTGTTCCTGGAACAACTGGTATAGAGGTATGTGTATCTGGATTTCAGAGTCGAGAGTTCTTCTCTCCTCTCGGACTGCCACTCCATCTGTTGCCGGAACGTCTGATGCCTGAGCGGCGTTCCTTGACGTCTTTGTTTTCGTAGGAATCTTGCTGATTAAGCGAAGACTTGAACCTGTTGTGTGTGCCTTCGCTGTTTCTGCTGTAGCCATTTCTGTAGCTGTTCTGCATGTGGGGACAGTCTTCTTCAGTTCCTCTGTAAACAGAGGTATGGCGCCATTCATTTCTGACGTCCCTAGAGGAAGCATCTTGCCGTTTGTCCTTTGTGAATGTAGGCGATCTTGCCGAGTCCACGATGGAACTCTACCATCTCCCTTTGTCGAGTAGTCAGGTGGAGGCCACTCGTATGCCACTTTCTCTCAGGTTGTCTCTGAGGTCTTTGTCACCAAGCACCGCCATCTTGTCCGACCATCGACAGAACTGGACAAGAATGGGCCGGGGATCACCACTGTGTGGACAAGGCCTGCCAATACGGAAGGCTCTGGCAATATCATCTTGCCGCCAGACAGGCGAACATGCATGGTCGTTCAACACATTGATTACTGTTTGTGAAGTTATGCATTCATCCTCCCAGTCTGTTTCTTCAACACTGATGAATCGTAAATTGCATGCCTTTTGCATCTTGCTCAGCGCGATTCCAGCTTTCTTTCTAGATGCTCTAGTCTGTCCAAAATGTTCGCACCGTCTTCTTTTGGTTCACTGATGTCTCCAGCGCTTTTGACAACGGTATCTTTCAGTTTATTAACTTCTGTAAAAAAAAAAAAAAAAAAAAAAAAAAAGCGTCCAATACTATTCTCGAGGAAACAAAATCTTTCATCAATATTTGACTTTATAGTTGCTGAATGCATGAGTAAACCATGCTGCATCTGCGTCAAACGCCAATCAATCAATTGCAGTATATTGGCTTGGGGAGGAACAGAGGAACATTCGGACATCTTTTTTCAGGCGCCTGTGGAGAGAGAGAGAGAGAGAGAGAGAGAGAGAGAGTTTGAACGTTGAAAAGACCACACATCTTCCACTTACAAATCTCACATTGCCCACCCTTCCCACGACAATGGTCGGATCGTTGGGAACTTCAGGTATGAAACAAAAGATACCTAACGTCTTCTGCTAGTACCGAGAATGATAAGATCATTAATCAAATGCTATGAGAATGATTAGCAAAGACCAGACATCTTCCACTTACAAATCTCACATTGCCCACCCTTCCCATGACAATGGTCGGATCGTTGGGAACTTCAGGTATGAAACAAACCTAACGTCTTCTGCTAGTGCCGAGAATGATAAGATCATTAATCAAATGCTATGAGAATGATTAGATCTCTGATCCGGTTCGATGAGAATCATTTGATCACTGATCGGAAGCGATGAGAATGATTAGATCATTGATCAGAGATGAGAATGATTACATCACTGATCAGATGCGAGGAGAATGATTACATCACTGATCAGATGCGATGAGAATGATTACATCACTGATCAGAAGCGACGAGACATCTGGTAGATACTAGCACCCAAACATCGTGAGTAAATCACTCACTAGCTGTAATCAGACATCTGACCAACACTCCCACGTCATGATAAGATCACTCACTGTTCAGATGAGACATCTGTCATTAACAATTCTCAGATACCATGATCACAACGTCATCACGGAGGTGTCACTGCCAAGATCGAAAAGAACAGGGCAGATGCCTGACCTGCAGACCTGAGAGGACAGTGCAGATGCCCGACTTGCAGACCTGAATGGACCGGGCAGATGGCTGACGTGCAGATCTTTTAATTATTTTTTTAAAATTCACAATACATGGGGAATCAGTTCATTCGTAATACATGGGAATCAGTTCATTGAATACCTGGGGAACCAGTTCATTTACACTACGTGAGAAATAGGTTAATTCTCAAGACGTGAGGAATTAGTTCATTCAGTACACAGGGAATCATTTCATTCAATACATGGGTGGGTCAGTTCATTCACAATACATGGGGAACCAGTTCATTCAACATGGGGAATCGGTTCATTCTAAAGACATGACGAATCCATTAATTCAATACATGGGGAGTCATTTCATTCTCAAGACGTGGGGAATTGCTTCATTCAATACATGGAGAATCAGTTCACTCATAATACACCGGGGAATCCGTTCATTCATAATAAATGGGGAATCAGTTCATTCATTATAAATGAGGAATCAGTTCATTCAATACATGGAGAATCAGTTAACTCGTAAAAAACGGGGAAATCAGTTCATTTACAATATATAGGGTATCAGTTCATTCAAAATACATGAGGAATCAGTTCATTCACAATCCATAGATAATCGGTTCATGGGGAACTAGTTACATTTTACATGTGTGTGTGCGCGCGCGCGCGCGCATGCGTGCGTGTGTGTGCGCACGTGAGTTCGTGTGTGACTGTGTGTGTGCGTGCGCGTGTGTGCGTTTCCTTGTGGCTGTGTGTGGTGCGCTGACTTTCTTAATGAGGTATATTTGTGACATGCATTTTCTTTCTGTCCATTCTCGTTTTATCTTTTTTGTGTTAACATGACGGAGCTTCTGTGTATGGCGAAATGTCAATGAACACATACAAAGAAAAAATACTGCATCCGTGTTTGCGTGTGTGTGTGAGTGTGTGTGTGAGTGTGTGTGTGTGTGTGTGCGCGCGCGCATTTGCGCGCGTGCGTGTGTGTGTGTGTGTTTAGAACAGTTTTCTAAGCCTTGCCTCTTGTTCAAATATGATTTCCATGGGGGTGATTGATTTCGTTTTTTTTTTTTTTCAGTTTACTGATACACATTTCCCCCACCAGCAATACCCAGTTTATAAGGTCACGCTCTTCCTTTGCGGTCTGAACATCATAACATCCAAGAAAACTAAGCTTATATCCCTAGATAACGTAACAGATTTGTGTATAAAATCACTTGACTCTCAATTCCACATACTTCCAAAATGTATTTACGAGGGGGCAATCATAGAAGAAATGTTCTAACACATCAAAAATACCCGGACAGTAATAACAGTTTTGTGAGTTACACTTTTCCATTTTTTGCAGTAGAATATTACGTGGACAAAGATTATGCAAAATTTTCCATTGCAACTCTGGTAGTCGCACTTCTTTTGTGACCTTCCTGGGCATTAACCACATGTGTTTGTTAATTGTAATATTTAATTTTCTTTGCCAAATGCCGATAGCATGTGTTGTCACTGGCGACTTGTTAGTTTTAGACTCCAAATATCTTCTTATATAATTAGGTTTTCTATGGAAGTGACCCGCTTCTGATTCGTTTACTAGACCTATATCTGCTTTCACCTCTCTCTATCCAATCGACCCCATTCCTTGGAAAAGCATTAACTACGCATTATACTGAAAGAGTGTAACAGCTGGATTTGGTTAATCCTTTCTTGTACTTCTTCTACCGCAAGAAGTCTGTTTTCATTCAAGCTAACGACGTCACTTACTGTTCAAAAACCTGCCTTTTGCCGCTGTGGGAAAATAGTATTTTGTTTTTAAACTGAATTAGATGATTATTAAAAAGACCTCGATCCAACACGTTTGTCTGTGGAACTTCATTGAGCGGAATGCTTGATTTTTTTACTTAGATACGTCAAGAAAGCTTTCAACCAAAAGTTGTTCTTTATTATACTCCTTTCCAATAAATTCCTTCTAGAACAGTTCATTTTAAAGAGATTTTGGAAGTCTGATACTCTGCTGAAGTGTCATTTAGGCAAACATGTCCAGTTTTTTGTTCTTCTTTGAACAATCTTCCAATCCATTGCAAGTTAAGTATCTGTTGAAGTTCTAGCATACTGACCTTTTAAGTCAACCCTCTATATAGTCTGACTCCATAGTTTTCTGTTTAACCTTTTCGAACGCTCTTTTATTAGACGTTTTCCGTTGCAAGAGAAATTTGTATAGCATGGTGTTAATCTTTGTTAAAACATGAACTGGAAGACCTATTTACTGCATGATGTACACGAACTGACTTATGAGAAATGTTTTTATCATCACTATTTTTCCCCTGAACGCTGAGATCCCTTTTGCTCCACTCCCTTATTGATTTATGTAGACTGTTCATTCGTGTTTGCCAGTTTTCCTCGTTGTCCTGAGCCACGTCATTTCGGCTAAAAACAATGCCTAGAATTTTAATCTTATCTAGAAGCTCAAATGGGCAGTCTAGCAAGGGTTGAGCTCTTAGTATTTTAGTTTTTTGTTTGTTCAACAGTAACCCACTAAATCGTCCAAATTGCACAATTACATCCATTACAAGTTTTTAATCCGTTTGACCGTTAAAAAAAGGTATCATCATCTGCCATTTGTTTTATACGAATGCTTTTTTTGAGAGTTGAAGTTTTGTGTACCTGGCAATTTTATTCCGGCGATTGAGCTATTTTTTAACTTTACAGGCAAATATTTCTACTGCTAAAATAAAGGCCAGGGGTTGAAATGGGCAGCCCTGTCGAATACCACAGTTGACTTTAAAATACTCGGATAACCACCCTCCATGATTGATACAGCTTACATTATTGTTCATTAAAACGGACACCCAACGTATGAAATCTGGCCCAAATCCAAAAACATTGAACGTGTGCAACAGGTATTTCCTAGAGATCGAGTCAAACGCTTTGGCATAGTCTAGCGCGAGTATGTATCCACTCTACCTGTTATATATCTAAGTAATTTATAACGTCGTCTATAGTTCTCAACACTGTGGCAATATTTCAGCCTTTCATGAATCCTACCTGGTCTTCACTAATCAGCTTGCGTAAAACTGTTCCCATTCCAAGTGCTAAAACTTTGGCTAATAACTTGTAATCTGAGTTTGTAAGAGTTGTAGGGCGCCAATTACTGAGGTGCTCCCTGTCTAAATCCTTACCTTTATGTGTTGGTGTAACGACTCAAAGGTTTTGAGTGTATGATAAACTCCCGTTAGTGAACGATTCGTTGAAGGACTTAATAATAATACGTTTTATTCTGGTCCAAAAGAATTTCAGAAATTCAATACTGATCCCATCGCTTCCAGTAGCTGAGTCCTTCTTCATCTCTCTTAGAGCCTCTGCAGCTTCAGCTTCTGTGATGAGCCCTTTGCATGACTCGGATTCGTCATTGTTTAGCTTCGGGAGGTTTTCGTTTTCAATTAACACTTCGCATGACTCAGCAACTTCATTATCTCGAGTAGTTTTATTATACAGATTTTTGCAGAATAACGCCTGTTCTCTCAGAATGTCTTTCTAATGATGCACTATCTCCCCAGAGTCTTTACACAATCTAGTCATGATATTTGTTCTGCTTCTAGATTTTTCTAAGCTACAGAAGTATTTGTTATTCTTTTCCACCTCCTCATCCATCTCAACCTTGATCTCACTTGGGCTCCTTTTGTCTTCCCCAAGTCAAATAGTTAATATTGATGTTTTGCTCTTAACAAATCAATCTGTAGTTCTTTGTTTTGGACGTTACGAAGGATAAATCTTAAATAAATGTTAGCGAACCGCCCAGAGAAACGTGGACAAACGAGTCACGAGACAAAACACAACGCATTCTCCTTGCGCTGAACTCTGAAGCGATCAAAGCTAAGTGATTTTCGTTATTTCATTCGTTTGTGTCTTACCTGAAGAAGACCTAAGAGGTCGAAACGCGTTGTGTTTTGTCTTGTGACTCGTTTGTCCACGTTTCTCTGGGCGTTTCGCTAACATTTATTTAAGATTTGTTTAGATTTTCGCCTGCAGTCGTCTTACTTTGCAACTAGATCTGTTACGAAGGATGTTTGATTCGAGATCTTGTATTAAACACGTGCAGACCTAAGAGGAAAGGGCAGATGTCTGACGTGCAGACCTGAGAGGACAGGGCAGATGTCTGACGTGCAGACCTACGAGAACAGGGCAGATGTCTGACGTGCAGACCTACGAGGACAGGGCAGATGTCTGACGTGCAGACCTAAGAGGGCAGGGCAGATGTCTGACGTGCAGACCTAAGAGGACAGGGCAGATATCTAACCTTTACACCTAAGAGGACGGGCCAGATGCCTGACCTGTAGATCAAAGAGGACAGGGCAGACGTCTGACCTGCAGACCGAAGAAGACAGGGCAGATGTCTGACCTGTAGTTCTAAGAGGACAGGGCACATGCCTGACCTGCATAGTACCACACAATGCTGGCCATACCTTCCATTCCCCACCTCACATTTTCTGCTCTCAATACTTTTGTGTGTGTGTGTGTGTGTGTGTGTGTGTGTGTGTGTGTGTGTGTGTGTGTGTGTGTGTGCGGACGTACGCGCGCATGTGTATGCGTTTGTATGCATATGGGATATGGGTGTATCCATATGGACCAGTGGGTGGGTTTGCTGTTCCGAGAACAGTTATTTACTCCGCAGTCAGTCATCGGGCCAGATGACAATACAGCTTTCCGGTACTCACAACAATGTTTGGCTCATGGCAATTGCATATTTCTTAGATAATGGGACAAAGGTGATAGTCATAACAGCTACATGGCAACAGACGAATGCTCACAAGAATGACAAAACAACAGAGTAATATTACACTGAAGAGACAACAACGAGATAACACTTATACAACAATGAAGAGACAACAGATTAATACAAACGAGAGAGAGAGTGGGGGGGGGGGGGGGGGGGGGATACGGAAAGTTTAATCATGATTAGGCCATTGCCCCTCATGAAGAGGTGTGTATACAAACAATTGTCCAATCTGGCATTTAGAATCAATGACATCATTCGTAATACACTTCGCAATAATTTCAAGAGATGAGAATAGAACGCAACTTCAAAGCCTTGTAAGATAGACTGACAATTTTCTGATCGTTTTTTTTCATGTATACATGCCATGAGCAACGCTAATTTGAACTGATTTGGTACCTTATAATATTTCAACGGTATGTATTGTGCTCTTAAGTCGCTTAAAATAGGACAACATAGAACAAAATGTACCTCATCTTCTTTCTCTCTTTGACAAAGTGGACATAGTAAGTCACCTTCTCTGTGTTGTCTATGACGATTACGATGTACTTCGATTTCAGAAATACCAAGCCTAAATCTTATCAATACATGCCTCAAATATCTGTCCAAATTGAGTAATAAATGTTTAAGCATCCGGAACAGTACAGAAGGTTCTGTAAACGTTAAACCTGTGACTGTTATTGATATGGTTATTCCAGTCCTGCCATCTGCACAAATTAACCTTTCCCTAAACGTTTCCAGAAACTCGCTTATCCCTTCTACTCCTTGATTGAGCCATACATATCCGAATCTAAGCATATACAATTTACAGCGAACATTGAAGCCCAGTTTTTCTTGTCACGCAAATCTAAATCGAAAAGCATTCTATAGGCCTTAAACGTCCATCCTCGTCAGCTTTAGTCAATACCTAATACACTTTACAGCTGATTTATGTAAATAGGATATCGATTT
>JADBJO010014694.1:5000-22500 GCA_016801955.1 Conus betulinus
TGAACTGATCCACTGCAAACCACCACACCCATATTGCCCACCTGTACTTCAGGCATGCAAACCACCACACCCATACTGCCCACCTGTACTTCAGGCATGCAAACCACCCACACCCATACTGTCCACCTTCAGGCATGCAAACCACCACACCCATACTACTACCCACCTGTACTTCAGGCATGCAAACCACCACACCCATTCTGCCCACCTTCAGGCATGCAAACCACCACACCCATACTGCCCACCTTCAGGCAAGTAAACCACCACACCCATACTACCCACCTGTACTTCAGGCATGCAAACCCACCACACCCATACTGCCCACCTTCAGGCATGCAAACCACCACACCCATACTGCCCACCTGTACTTCAGGCATGCAAACCACTATACCCATACTGCCCACCTTCAGGCATGCAAACCACCACACCCATACTGCCCACCCTTCAGGCATGCAAACCACCACACCCATACTGCCCACCTTCAGGCATGCAAACCAACACACCTATACTGCCCATCTGTACTTCAGGCATGCAAACCACCACACCCATACTACCCACCTGTACTTCAGGCATGCAAACCACCACACCCATACTGCCCACCTTCAGGCATGCAAACCAACACACCCATACTGCCCACCTTCAGGCATGCAAACCACCACACCCATACTGCCCACCTGTACTTGAGGCATGCAAACCACCACACCCATACTACCCACCTGTACTTCAGGCATGCAAACCACCACACCCATACTGCCCACCTGTACTTCAGGCATGCAAACCAACACACCCATACTGCCCACCTTCAGGCATGCAAACCACCACACCCATACTGCCCACCTGTACTTGAGGCATGCAAACCACCACACCCATACTACCCACCTGTACTTCAGGCATGCAAACCACCACACCCATACTGCCCACCTGTACTTCAGGCATGCAAACCCAACACACCCATACTGCCCACCTGTACTTCAGGCATGCAAACCACCACACCCATACTGCCCACCTTCAGGCATGCAAACCACCACACCCATACTGCCCACCTGTACTTCAGGCATGCAAACCACCACACCCATACTGCCCACCTGTACTTCAGGCATGCAAACCACCACACCCATACTGCCCCACCTGTACTTCAGGCATGCAAACCACCACACCCATACTGCCCACCTTACTTCATGCATGCAAACCACCACACCCATACTGCCCACCTGTACTTCAGGCATGCAAAACCAACACACCCATACTGCCCACCTGTACTTCAGGCATGCAAACCAACATACCCATACTGCCCACCTGTACTTCAGGCATGCAAACCACCACACCCATACTGCCCACCTTCAGGCATGCAAACCAAACACACCCATACTGCCCACCTGTACTTGAGGCATGCAAACCAACACACCTATACTGCCCATCTGTACTTCAGGCATGCAAACCACCACACCCATACTGCCCACCTTCAGGCATACAAACCACCACACCCATACTGCCCACCTGTACTTCAGGCATGCAAACCAACACACCTATACTGCCCACCTGTACTTCAGGCATGCAAACCACTATACCCATACTGCCCACCTTCAGGCATGCAAACCAACACACCCATACTGCCCCACCTGTACTTCAGGCATGCAAACCAACACACCTATACTGCCCACCTGTACTTCAGGCATGCAAACCAACACACCCATACTGCCCACCTGTACTTCAGGCATGCAAACCAACACACCCATACTGCCCACCTGTACTTCAGGCATGCAAACCACCACACCCTACTACTACCCACCTGTACTTCAGGCATGCAAACCAACACACCCATACTGCCCACCTTCAGGCATGCAAACCAACACACCTATACTGCCCACCTGTACTTCAGGCATGCAAATCACCACACCCATACTGCCCACCTGTACTTCAGGCATGCAAACCACCACACCCATACTGCCCACCTTCAGGCATGCAAACCACCACACCCATACTACCCACCTGTACTTCAGGCATGCAAACCACCACACCCATACTGCCCACCTGTACTTCAGGCATGCAAACCCACCACACCCATACTGCCCACCTGTACTTCAGGCATGCAAACCACCACACCCATACTACCCACCTGTACTTCAGGCATGCAAATCACCACACCCATACTGCCCACCTGTACTTCAGGCATGCAAACCAACACACCCATACTGCCCACCTTCAGGCATGCAAACCAACACACCCATACTGCCCACCTGTACTTGAGGCATGCAAACCAATACACCCATACTGCCCACCTGTACTTCATGCATGGGTTGTTTTTCCACAGGAGAAAGCCATTCTTGCACACATTTATTTACATTGTACAATGTGGTCAAAATAACTATAAAAAAAAACAGTCAAAGGTATCTAGAAAGTGATAACAAATACCAATTCCAATTCAACTTATTTCATGTGTTAAAGGCACTTAAAAAAGTGGTAATAAATTCCAATTCAACTTGTTTCATGTATCAAAGGCACTTAAAATGTGGTAATGAATTCCAATTCAACTTATTTCATGTGTCAAAGGCACTTAAAAAGAGGTAATACATTCTAATTCAACTTATTTCATGTGTCAAAGGCACTTAAAAGTGGTAATAAATTCCAATTCAACTTATTTCATGTGTCAAAGGCACTTCAAAAGTGCTAATGAATTCCAAGTCAACATATATCATGTGTTAAAGTTACTTAAAAATGGTAACAAATACCAATTCAACTTATTCCATACATGCTTACTTACTGTTTCTTCCTTCGTAACCACAATGCCGGATTCAAAAAGCCAAGTTTTGATCAATGAATAACCTCTATCTTTCTCTCCCCCCCCCCCCCCCATCCTCGTCCTTCCTCCCCCCCCCCCCCCCGCCCCCCCCCCCCCCCCCTCAGCAAATCCCTGCACTCCCTTCCTGATCCCTTCTCCTCCCATCCCTTACTCCCTTACCCCCCCCCCCCCCCCCCCCCCCCCCCCACCCCTCTAAACCAGGGCGGCCCTGGCTTTGAGGCAGCTGACCTGGGCGGTCAAAAGACGTGCTGGTGCTGGCGGAAGAGTTCCCGGGGTGGAGATGCTGACGGTGTACTGCTTGCCCCACCAGAAGGAGGCGATAGGGCCGAACTCCTTGTGCAGCCCCATCAGGAACTCGTGCAGACTGCCCGCCTTGCTGATCTCGTTGATGTTCCCATTTCTGACAGGATGAAACCACAGGGTCAGTATCCACCTGACATGAACTGCATCACATGAAACAACAATCTACCAGTCCTCTGATGTCACATCTATAACTCCACATAAACAACAAGACAAGAGAAAGGTCAGGTGTTTAAAGGTCATGAAGGTAATGACAAGAGAAAGGTCAGGTGTTAACGGTAATGAAGGTAACAAGACAGGCTGCAGTGGTGCTGGAAACAGGCAAAAACACAGAGATACACACCGGAGTGCACAGTGATGCTCACTTATAATTTACAATATGAAGGAAACCAGTCAGTTTGACAAATGCATCCTCTTTCACATGACACACAACTAAGGCTTCACAGACACAGCCTGATGCCACGCCAACCCACCAATCACAGGCACTGCGCACTACAGACACAGCCTGATGCAACGCCAACCCACCAACCACAGCACACTGCACTCTGCGCACTACAGACACAGCCTGATGCAACGCCAACCCACCAACCACAGGCACTGCGCACTACAGACACAGCCTGATGCAACGCCAACCCACCAACCACAGGCACTGCGCACTACAGACACAGCCTGATGCAACGCCAACCCACCAACCACAGGCACTGCGCACTACAGTCACTGCAGGAAAGACAACGGACAAGAAGGAAGAAGCAGATCAATGAAATAAAGCAGACTGGAAGCCAATGTTTGATTCGATCACCAATAATAAATAACCAATCAGCATGGCCCAATTTATTGATAACATCACATATCACAGGGAAGAAAGGAATGCTACATATGATGATGGGCTGACATCACAGATTCTGACAACACACTCTTACAGGTTCTGTCACACAACTCACTTCAAGAATCAGTGGATACAGTCTCTGAACACTGATAGAGCTGACTTCAGAATAACAGCAAGTCATTGCTCTGTTCACCAACTCACACCATCCACTTCAACTCCAACTCTGCCAACTCCATGAAGCGCATCATGTGATGAAACACTCTATGCCCCAAAACACTGAGAATTCTATGGAATCATGCCACATTGTGTCACAGGGCACTCCAGAAATACTCCTGTGCTGACACATTTCACCTGAAGAGCTCTGACACCAGTGTCACTGGGCAGTCCAGAAATACTCCTGTGCTGACACATTTCACCTGAAAAGCTTTTGACACCAGTGTCACAGGGCACTCCAGAAATACTCCTGTGCTGACACATTTCACCTGACGAACTTTGACACCAGTGTCACAGGGCACTCCAGAAATACTCCTGTGCTGACACATTTCACCTGAAGAACTTTGACACCAGCGTCACAGGGCACTCCAGAAATACTCCTGTGCTGACACATTTCACCTGAAGAGCTTTGACATCATGTGTGTTACACCCAGCCTGGTCTTCAGGTTGAAGAGATATTGCCCTTCATGTCAAGGTGTCGCTCTGCCTGGTCTCTAGGCTGAAGAGATATTGCCCTTCTTGTAAAGGTATTACTCTGCCTGGTCTGTAGGCTGAAGAGATATTGCCCTTCATGTCAAGGTGTTTACACCCTGCCTGGTCTGTAGGCTGAAGAGATACTGCCCTTCATGTCAAGGTGTTTACACCCTGCCTGGTCTGTAGGCTGAAGAGATATTGCCCTTCATGTCAAGGTGTTGCTATTCACTTCGAGTTCCAATCAAAATCTAGCTCTTCCTTGGCCCAATCTTGTGACCACAAGAACATTCTCCAACATGTGTGCAACATCACAGGAAGTGTGATGATCAAATAATTCCTCTTTAACTCTTGCAGGAAGAGAGGGGATGAGGGCACACCAAGTAGCCTTGTGCCCACTACAAAATCCTCTTTAACACTTGTAAATACAGAGGGGAAGGGGGGCGCCACAAGTAGCCTTGTGCCCACTACAAAATCCTCTTTAACACTTGTAAGTACAGATGGGAAGGGGGGGCACCGCCAGTAGCCTTGTGCCCACTACAAAATCCTCTTTAACACCTGCAAGTACAGAGGGAAAGGGGGACCACAAGTAGCCCTTGTGCCCACTACAAAATCCTCTTTAACACTTGTAAGTACAGAGGGGAAGGGGGGACCACAAGTAGCCTTGTGCCCACTACAAAATCCTCTTTAACACTTGCAAGTACAGAGGGAAGGGGGGACCACAAATAGCCTTGTGCCCACTACAAAATCCTCTTTAACACTTGCAAGTACAGAGGGAAGGGGGGCACCACAAGTAGCCTTGTGCCCACCTACAAAATCCTCTTTAACACTTGCAAGTACAGAGGGGAAGGGGGCACCACAAGTAGCCTTGTGCTCACTACAAAATCCTCTTTAACACTTGCAAGTACAGAGGGGAAGGGGGGCACCACAAGTAGCCTTGTGCCCACTACAAAATCCTCTTTTAACACTTGCAAGTACAGAGGGGAAGGGGGCACCACAAGTAGCCTTGTGCCCACTACAAAATCCTCTTTAACACTTGCAAGTACAGAGGGGAAGGGGGGCACCGCCAGTAGCCTTGTGCCCACTACAAAATCCTCTTTAACACTTGCAAGTACAGAGGGGAAGGGGGGCACCGCCGCCAGTAGCCTTGTGCCCACTACAAAATCCTCTTTAACACTTGCAAGTACAGAGGGAAGGGGCACCGCCAGTAGCCTTGTGCCCACTACAAAATCCTCTTTAACACTTGTAAGTACAGAGGGGAAGGGGGGCACCACCAGTAAATGGAGTGAACAATACTGACTGGATGACATGGGAAATGCCTGAATGAAGCGCCAGCAGGCAGCCCGTTGTGCAAACCCAGGTAGGCAGCCCATTATGCAAACCCAGGTAGGCAGCCCGTTGTGTTAAACCAGGTAGGCAGCCCCATGTGTAAACCCAGGTAGGCAGCCCCATGTGTGAACCCCAGGTAGGCATCCTGTTGTGTAAACCCAGGTAGGCAGCCTGTTGTGTAAACCCAGTAGGCAGCCCCATGTGTAAACCCTGGTAGGCAGCCCCATGCGCAAACCCAGGTAGGCAGCCCGTTGTGTAAACAAGAATGCATCTGTAAGCGCTTAGAGCTTAGTCTCTAGCTGAGGATAGGCACCACAGACCCCTCCATCAGGGAGACACAAGACAGTGTGAAACTGTTGACCACAGAGACACGGCAAGTCAGTGTGAAACTGTTGACAACAGACCTTCCATCAGGGAGACACGGCAAGTCAGTGTGAAACTGTTGACCACAGAGACACAGCAAGTCAGTGTGAAACTGTTGACCACAGACCCCCCTCCATCACAGAGACACAGCAAGTCAGTGTGAAACTGTTGACAACAGACCCCTCCATCAGGGAGACACAGCAAGTCAGTGTGAAACTGTTGACAACAGACCCCCTCCATCAGGGAGACACAGCAAGTCGGTGTGAAACTGTTGACAACAGACCCCTCCATCAGGGAGACACAGCAAGTCAGTGTGAAACTGTTGACAACAGACCCCTCCATCAGGGAGAACACAGCAAGTCAGTGTGAAACTGTTGACAACAGACCCCTCCATCAGGGAGACACAGCCAACAGTGTGAAACTGTTGACCACAGAGACACAGCAAGTCAGTGTGAAACTGTTGACCACAGAGACACAGCAAGTCAGAGTGAAACTGTTGACCACAACCCCCCCCCCCCCCCCCCCCCCCCCCCCCCCCCCCATCATGCACAGGGCCCCCATCCTTCAAACACAGACATGGGCCATGGGCGGCCCGATGTATAGGTCAAAGGTCAAACCTTCACAGTGTTCAAAGGGTCTGGGCAATCTAAAGCACCACACCACAGTGAACTGTGATAGGGTCAGGGCATCTAAAGCACCACACTACAGTGAACTGTGATAGGGTCAGGACATCTAAAGCACCACACTACAGTGAACTGTGATAGGGTCAGGACATCTAAAGCACCACACTACAGTGAACTGTGATAAGGTCAGGACATCTAAAGCACCACACTACAGTCAACTGTGATAGGTCAGGACATCTAAAGCACCACACTACATGAACTGTGATAGGGTCAGGACATCTAAAGCACCACACCACAGTGAAACTGTGATAGGTCAGGACATCTAAAGCACCACACCACAGTGAACTGTGATAGGTCAGGACATCTAAAGCACCACACTACAGTGAACTGTGATAGGTCAGGACATCTAAAGCACCACACTACAGTGAACTGTGATATAGGTCAGGACATCTAAAGCAGGACACACACTACAGTGAACTGTGATAGGGTCAGGACATCTAAAGCACCACACTACAGTGAACTGTGATAGGGTCAGGACATCTAAAGCACCACACTACAGTGAACTGTGATAGGTCAGGACATCTAAAGCACCACACTACAGTGAACTGTGATAGGTCAGGACATCTAAAGCACCACACTACAGTGAACTGTGATAGGTCAGGACATCTAAAGCACCACACTACAGTGAACTGTGATAGGTCAGGACATCTAAAGCACCACACTACAGTGAACTGTGATAGGTCAGGGCATCTAAAGCACCACACTACAGTGAACTGTGACAAGGTCAGGACATCTAAAGCACCACACTACAGTGAACTGTGATAGGTCAGGACATCTAAAGCACCACACTACAGTGAACTGTGACAAGGTCAGGACATCTAAAGCACCACACTACAGTGAACTGTGATAGGGTCAGGACATCTAAAGCACCACACTACAGTGAACTGTGATAGGGTCAGGGACATCTAAAGCACCACACTACAGTGAACTGTGATAGGTCAGGACATCTAAAGCACCACACTACAGTGAACTGTGATAGGTCAGGGCATCTAAAGCACCACACTACAGTGAACTGTGACAAGGTCAGGACATCTAAAGCACCACACTACAGTGAACTGTGATAGGGTCAGGACATCTAAAGCACCACACCACAGTGAACTGTGATAGGGTCAGGACATCTAAAGCACCACACTACAGTGAACTGTGATAGGGTCAGGACATCTAAAGCACCACACTACAGTGAACTGTGATAGGTCAGGACATCTAAAGCACCACACCACACAGTGAACTGTGACAAGGTCAGGACATCTAAAGCACCACACCACAGTGAACTGTGATAGGTCAGGGCATCTAAAGCACCACACCACAGTGAACTGTGATAGGTCAGGACATCTAAAGCACCACACCACAGTGAACTGTGATAGGTCAGGACATCTAAAGCACCACACCACAGTGAACTGTGATAGGGTCAGGGCATCTAAAGCACCACACCACAGTGAACTGTGATAGGGTCAGGACATCTAAAGCACCACACTACAGTGAACTGTGATAGGGTCAGGCATCTAAAGCACCACACTACAGTGAACTGTGATAGGGTCAGGACATCTAAAGCACCACACTACAGTGAACTGTGATAGGTCAGGGGCATCTAAAGCACCACACCACAGTGAACTGTGATAGGGTCAGGACATCTAAAGCACCACACTACAGTGAACTGTGACAAGGTCAGGACATCTAAAGCACCACCACAGTGAACTGTGATAGGGTCAGACATCTAAAGCACCACACCACAGTGAACTGTGATACAGGACATCTAAAGCACCACACTACAGTGAACTGTGATAGGGTCAGGACATCTAAAGCACACACTACAGTGAACTGTGATAGGGTCAGGACATCTAAAGCACCACACTACAGTGAACTGTGATAGGTCAGGACATCTAAAGCACCACACTACAGTGAACTGTGATAGGGTCAGGACATCTAAAGCACCACACTACAGTGAACTGTGATAGGTCAGGACATCTAAAGCACCACCACAGTGAACTGTGATAGGTCAGGACATCTAAAGCACCACACCACAGTGAACTGTGATAGGTCAGGACATCTAAAGCACCACACCACAGTGAACTGTGATAGGTCAGGACATCTAAAGCACCACCACAGTGAACTGTGATAGGGTCTGACATCTAAAGCACCACACTACAGTGAACTGTGGTAAGGTCAGGACATCTAAAGCACCACACTACAGTGAACTGTGATAGGTCAGACATCTAAAGCACCACACTACAGTGAACTGTGACAAGGTCAGGACATCTAAAGCACCACACTACAGTGAACTGTGATAGGTCAGGACATCTAAAGCACCACACTACAGTGAACTGTGACAAGGTCAGGACATCTAAAGCACCACACCACAGTGAACTGTGATAGGTCAGGACATCTAAAGCACCACACCACAGTGAACTGTGATAGGGGTCTGACATCTAAAGCACCACACACCACAGTGAACTGTGATAGGGTCCGACATCTAAAGCACCACCACAGTGAAGTGAACTGTGACAGGGAACTCAGGGCATCTAAAGCACCACACTAATGTCAACTGTGATAGGTCAGGGCATCTAAAGCACCACACTACAGTCAACTGTGATAGGTCAGGGTATCTAAAGCACCACACTACAGTCAACTGTGATAGGTCAGGGCATCTAAAGCACCACACCACAGGAGGTGGAGCTCAGTCTTCTCCTGTCACAATTCTGCCCTTCCCTGACCTCTATCAGATGCTGGGTGCACACACAGGCTTTTCAAGCCTCTCAAAATCTGACCCCACAACTGTTTCACACTCACAACTATTAGCACTGCAATTGAATGCTCTGACCATTAAACTATCTAATTCAAGTAAATGCGCATGCATCTGCATGATTAGAAATATATTTTCTTTCCTAAACTCGTTTTCAAATAATCAAATTCTTCATAAAATAAACTTCATTGTTGTTCTCCAATGAAATCTGCCATGGGAGAATCTCCGTCTCTCACAAGCTCCCTCACTCTGGCACAGCCCATTTCTGTTTGGTAACTTCAGCTCACAAATGTTTCTCATGCAGAATAAGCAAACCAACATACCCTAACATGACGTCATGCAGAGAAAACATGCATTGTACCAGAACACTGACCCCATGCAGTTACAACATAATACCAGAATGGGATCATTCTTGACTTTATCAGTGCCAAAATCAATTCCTGTTTTTTCCATAAATCACACAAGCCATGGAGCTTCTATTTACTGTAAACAAATGTTCAAGAAATGTTAGTTGTAATTTGTCTAAAATGTTGATATTCTCATGCACTCTAACTTCCTAGCTCCAAAATAATACTGGCATCACCTGGGAATGGAATGAATCAGTTAAAAAACCGACAGCTTCGTTTTCCAGCATTCAGCAACAACTGGAATGCAGGTTCTGTGCTTGTCAAGAATCATGTTTCCCCTTTGAACTATAGACGACATTTTTAACTGAAGCAAATGCAACAGAACTTCCATGACAGAACAATCTGCAGTCTCCCAACCACAAACACACACATCACATGCGTTTAGTCAGAACATTGGAAATAAAGCACAACATAGCTGACAACGAAGGCAAATGTGAAAGAAATAGGAACAAAGCCAACACTGTAGGTATAGTGTGTATTCAGAATAACTAGTACACTGTATATAATGAAACACAAAATGTGTTAAATATAGCGTGTGGAGAATAACCAACATAAAAGCTTCATCAGACTGATTTGTGTGGGATGAGAAAAAAAAAACTATTTGGAAAAAGGAGAGCAGATAAAGTTGATGCAGAGTGTGTGCAGAGAAACACTAGGCTGGAAGACCAATCAGAGCCAGTGACCTGTGACCCTCTACAGCAAGGCTACCTCTAAGCACTGCTGTCTACACCCTTTCTTTGTTGCTTGGTCCTGCCTCTAAGCACAGCTGTCTACGCCCTGTCTTTGTTGCTTTGTCTATTGTGTTTGCCCTTGGTTGTCAGATCCCCATGTTTACTAGTCTTCCCTCCATGCATTAAGAGATCTAGTAATTGGTGCCTCCCCCCCCCCCCCCCCCCCCCTGCAAAGCCAATGGAGTAAATGAGTGCATGTTCAGAATCATTAGGGGGTCATGCAAGACCCGGCAAACTGACTGAACATGCTATTTATCAATAATTAGTTTCGTGGACTATTCTGATGGAACCATTATTCAATAATTAGTTTCATGGACTATTGTGATGGAAGTATTTATCAATAATTAGTTTCACAGACTATTCTGATGGAAAAACTAACAAGTTAATAGGGGAAAAAAAGACATGAGAAATTCAAGATTATCATATGATGGCCTGAATGTGTATGTGCGACCAGCAGGTCTGCACTGACAGTGGAACTGGATGGGAGCGATACATTGACAGCAGAACTGGATGGGAGCGATACATTGACAGTGGAACTGGATGGGAGCGATACATTGACAGCAGAACTGGATGGGTGCGACACAAAGCGAATGTTTGAGTCCTTTTGAACTGTTAACTTCTGACAGTAAGCTGAAAAACTGTGCTCCAAAAACAGGATCACCACAAGGTGCTGATTGCTTTCTTTTCCCTGTACAACACAGAACACAGACAGCTGATATACTTGAACAGCTACAGTTCATTTCTCTTCTGATTGCAATAGCTTTGTTAACTTCATCAAGGTAAATTTTAAATAAATGTCAGCAAACCGCCCAGAGAAACGTGGACAAACGAGTCACAAGACAAACCACAACGCGTTTCGACCTCTTAGGTCTTCTTCAGGTGCAACAAACATGAAACAAGTAACGAAAATGCACTTAGCTTTGATCGCTTCTGTGTTCAGCACAAGAAAGAAGGCGTTCAACGCACACAATCCACAGAAAGTGTTTGTCAGCACTGCCATGATGGACTGTGTCAGACAGTGTGTGTGTGTGTGTTCAGCTGTTGGAATGAACTCATAGTGTGACCTGCTGGAGTCCCTACACTGACAAGAGCAGACAGACCAGAGAGAAGAGGGGAGAGAGTGAGGCCCAAGGCAGTTCTACACTGACAAGAGCAGACAGACCAGAGAGAAGAGGGGAGACAGTGAGGCCCAAGGCAGTTCTACACTGACAAGAGCAGACAGACCAGAGAGAAGAGGGGAGAGAGTGAGGCCCAAGGCAGTTCTACACTGACAAGAGCAGACAGACCAGAGAGAAGAGGAGAGAGAGTGAGGCCCAAAGCGGTTCTACACTGACAAGAGCAGACAGACCAGAGAGAAGAGGGGAGACAGTGAGGCCCAAGGCAGTTCTACACTGACAAGAGCAGACAGACCAGAGAGAAGAGGAGAGAGAGAGAGGCCCAAGGCGGTTCTACACTGACAAGAGCAGACAGACCCAGAGAGAAGAGGGAGAGAGTGAGGCCTGAGGCGGCACGCATCACAACACTGTCAGCACCACACAGCGCACAGCACGGGCCAGCAAGCAAGCGACAGGAGGTTATACCTGCGATGAGGAATGCTACGATCGGGTCCCATCAAACTCTAGGGTGGCTGATATGCTATCCTCACCCTTGATGTGGACATTGGTGTGCACCGCCTCCCCATCGATCTCAAGCACAATGGTGTGCGGATCGTCCACACTGAGGTAGCCACAGTCAGCACCACATTACTACTATTCCATGCTCTCTACCTCCACCCTCAACACCACATTGCTACTCCACTATCTCTACAACAATCCTCAACACCACATTACTATTCCACTATCTCTACCTCCAAAGTCAACACCACTTGCTATTCCACTATCTCTACATCAACCATCAACACCACATTGCTATTCCACTATCTTTACCTAAAACTTCAGCACCACATTGCTATTCCACTACCTCTACTTCCACCCTCAACACCACAGTGCTACTTCACTACCTCTACCACAACCCTCAACACCACATTGCTATCCCACTATCTCTACCTCCATCTTCAACATCACATTGCTATTCCCCTACCTCTACCTCAACCCTCAACATTGCTATTCCACTACCTCTACCTCAGCCCTCAACACCACATTGCTATTCCACTATCTCTACCTCAAACCCTCAACACCACATTGCTATTCCACTACCTCTACCTCCACCCTCAACACCCACATTGCTATTCCACTACCTCTACCTCAGCCCTCAAAACCACATTGCTATTCCACTATCTCTACCTCAACCCTCAAACACCACATTGCTATTCCACTACCTCTACCTCAACCCTCAACACCACATTCCTATTCCACTACCTCTACCTCCACACCACATTGCTATTCCACTACCTCTATCTCAACCCTCAACACCACGTTACTATCCCACTATCACTACCTCAACCCTCCACTACTTCTACTTCCACCCTCAACGCCACATTGCCACTACCTCTACCTCAACCCTCAACACCACATTCCTATTCCACTACTACTTCTACTTCCACCCTCAACACCACACTGCTATTCCACTATCTCTACCTCAATACCACTTTGCTATTCCACTACCTCTACCTCAAACCTCCCACACCACATTGCAATTCCACTACCTCTACCTCCACCCTCAACACCACATTGCTATTCCACTATCTCTACCTCAATACCACATTGCTATTCAACTACCTCTACCTCAAACCTCCACACCACATTGCAATTCCACTATCTACACCTCCACCCTTAACACCACATTACTATTGCACTACCTCCAAGTCAACATCACATTCCATTCCCACTACCTCTATAGTCAACACCACATTACTATTCCACTACCTCTACCTCCAAAGTCAATATCACATTACTATTCTACTACCTCTACCTCCACAGTCAACACCACATTACTATTCCACTATCTCCACAGTCACACACCACGTTACTATTCCACTACCTCCACAGTCAACACCACATCACTATTCCACTACCTCCACAGTCAACACCACATTACTATTCTACTACTTCCACAGTCAACACCACATCACTATTCCACTGCCTCCACAGTCACACACCACATTACTATTCCACTACCTCTACCTCCACAGTCAACACCACATTACTATTCCACTACCTCCACAGTCAACACCATATTACTATTCCACTACCTCCACAGTCAACACCACATTGCGATTCCACTACCTCCACAGTCAACACCACATTACTATTCCACTACCTCCACAGTCAACACCACATTACTATTCCACTACCTCTACCTCCACAGTCAACACCACATTACTATTCCACTACCTCTACCTCCACAGTCAACACCACATTGCTATTCCACTACCTCTACCTCCACAGTCAACACCACATTACTATTCCCACTACCTCCACAGTCAACACCACATTACTATTCCACTACCTCCACAGTCAATATCACATTACTATTCCACTGTCTCCACAGTCAATATTGCATTACTATGGCACTACCTGTACCTCCAGAGTAACATCACATTACTATTCCACTATCTCTACCTCCACAGTCAACACCACATCACTAGTCCACTACCTCTACCTTCACTGTCAACATCACATTACTATTTCACTACCTCTACTGTCAACACCACATTACTCTTCCACTACCTCTATCTACACAGTCAATATCACATTACTATTCCACTACCTCTACCTCCATACTCAACATCACACTACTATTCCACTATCTCTACCTCCAGAGTCAACACCACATCACTATTCCACTACCTCTACCTCCACAGTCAATATCACATTACTATTCCACTACCTCTACCTCCAGAGTCAACACCACATTACAATTCCACTACCTCTACCTCCACAGTCAACACCACATCATTATTCCACTACCTCTACCTCCACAGTCAATATCACATTACTATTCCACTACCTCTACCTCCACAGTCAATATCACATTACTATTCCACTACCTCTACCTCCACAGTCAATATCACATTACTATTCCACTACCTCTACCTCCACAGTCAACACCACATCATTATTCCACTACCTCTTCCTCAACTGTCAACACCACATTACTATTCCACTACCTCTACCACCACAGTCAACACCACATTACTATTCCAGTACCTCTACAGTCAACATCACATTAATGTTCCACTACCTTTACCTCCATAGTCAATATCACATTACTGTTCCACTTCCTCTACCTCCACAGTCAATATCACATTACTATTCAATCATATCTACCTCCATAGTCAACACCACTTGACTATTCTACTACCTCCATCTCCACAATCAATATCACATTACTGTTCCCGCTACCTCTACCTCCACAGTCAACATCACATTACTATTCCACTACTTCTACCTCCATAGTCAATACCACATTCCTATTGAACTACCGCTACCTCCACTGTCAACATCTTACTATTGCACTAACTCTACAGTCAATACCACATGACTATCCCCCTACATCTACCTCCACAGTCAATATCACATTACTATTGTACTCCCTCTACCTCAACTGTCAACACCACATTACTATTCCACTATCTCTACTGCCAACACCACATTACTATTCCACTACCTCTTCCTCCACAGTCAGTATCACATTACAATTCCACTACCTCTCCCTCCACAGTCAACACCACATTACTATTCCACTACCTCTACCTCCACAGTCAACACCATATTACCATTCCACCACCTCTACCTCCAAAGTCAACACCACATTTCAATTCCACTACCTCTACCTCCATAGTCAACCCATATTACCATTCCACCACCTCTACCTCCAAAGTCAACACCACATTTCAATTCCACTACCTACCTCTACCTCCATAGTCAACACAGTACTGTTCCACTACCTCTATGTCCATACTCAACACCACATTACTATTCCTCTACCTCTACCTCCGCCCTCAACATCCCATTACTATTCCATTTACCTCTACCTCCACCCTCAACACCACATTGGTATTCCACTACTCTACCTCCACAGTCAACACCATGTTACTACTGTACTACCTCTACATCCACAGTCATCACCACATAACTATTCCACTACCTCTACAGACAACACACCACATTACTATTCCACTACCTCAACAGTCAACAACACATTACTACTATTCCACTATCTCTACAGTCAACACCACATTATGATAACACCACCTCTACCTCCACAGTCAACACCACATTACTATTCCACTACCTCTACACTCAACACCGCATCACCATTCCACTACCTCTACCTCCACAATCAACACCACATTACTATTCCACTACCTCTACACTCACCGCCACATTACCATTTCACTACCTCTACCTCCACAGTCAACACTACATTACTTTTCCACTACCTCTACCGCTACCGCTACAGTCAACAGCACATTACCATTCCACTACCTCTACACTCAACACCACATTACCATTCCACTACCACACTGCTTCTTCCACAGTCAACACCACATTACTATTCCACTACCTCTACCTCCACAGTCAACACCACATTACTATTCCACTTCCTCTACCTCCACAGTCAACACGACACTGCTATGCCACTACCTCTACAATCAACACCACATAACTATTCCACTACCTCTACCACCACAGTCAATATGACATAACTATCCTACTACCTCTACCTCCACAGTGAATACCACATTACTATTCCACTACCACTACCTCTACAGTCAATATCACATTTCTGTTCCACTACCTCGATCTCCACAGTCAACACCACATCACTATTCCACTACCTCTACCTCAAATTTCAACGCCACAACATTATACCACTACCTCTACCACCACAGTCATTATCATATTACCACAACTGTTAACACCTTATCACTATTCCACTACCTCCATACTCAACACCACATTACTATTCTATTACCTCTACCTCCACAGTCAACACCACATTACTATTCCACTACCTCTACCTCCATAATCAAACCACATTACTATTCCACTACCTCTACAGTCACAGTCAACACCAAATTACTATTCCACTGCCTCTACCTCCATAATCAACACCACCTTACTATTCCATTACCTCTACCTCCAAGCCAACACCACATTACTATTCCACTACCTCTACCTCCACAGTCAACACCACATCACTATTCTACTACCTCTACCTCCATAGTCAACACCACATTCCTATTCCACTACCTCAAATGTCAACACCACATTACTATTCCACTACCTCCATAGCCAACATCACGTCGCTATTTTCCATTACCTCTACCTCCACAGTCAAAAACCACATGAATATTCCACTACCTGTACTCAAACCTCCACACCACGTTGCTATTCCACTACCACTACAGTCAACACCACATTACTATTCTACTACCTCTACCTCCACAGTCAACACCACACAACTATTCTACTACCTCTACCTCCACAGTCAACATCACACAACTATTCCACTACCTCTACCTCCACAGTCAACACCACATACTATTACTATTCCACTACCTCCACAGTCAACACCACACAATTAGTCCACTACCTCTACCTCCACAGTCGACATCACATTACTATTCCACTACCTCTACCTCCACAGTCGACACCACATTACTATTCCACTACCTCACCTCCACAGTCAA
>JADBJO010014694.1:27500-30000 GCA_016801955.1 Conus betulinus
CCCCCACCCCCATCTCCTATCAGCTGCCTGCCTTGCACTGCAGATCATTAGCATGTGAAAAACACCCCCACCCTCCACCCATCTCCTGTCAGCTGCCTGCATTGCACTGCAGATCATTAGCGTGTGAACACCCCCTCCCCTCCCCCCCCCCCCCCCCCCCATCTCCTGTCAGCTGCCTGCATTGCACTGCAGATCATTAGCATGTGAACTCCCCCCCCCCCCCCCCCCCCCCCCCCCCATCTCCTGTCAGCTGCCTTGCACTGTAGATCATTAGCATGTGAAAAACACCCCCACCCTCCACCCATCTCCTGTCAGCTGCCTGCCTTGCACTGTAGATCATTAGCATGTGAAAAACACCCCCACCCTCCACCCATCTCCTGTCAGCTGCCTGCATTGCACTGCAGATCATTAGCGTGTGAACACCCCCTCCCCTCCCCCCCCCCCCATCTCCTGTCAGCTGCCTGCACTGCACTGCAGATCATTAGCATGTGAACACCCCCCCCCCCCCCCCCCCCCCCCCATCTCCTGTCAGCTGCCTGCCTTGCACTGCAGATCATTAGCATGTGAACTCCCCCCCCCCCCCCCCATCTCCTGTCAGTTGCCTGCATTGCACTGCAGATCATTAGCATGTGAAAAACACCCCCCACCCTCCACCCATCTCCTATCAGCTGCTTGGCTTGCACTGTAGACCATTAACATGTGAAAAACACCCCCACCAGGCCTTCAACTCCTTGCCGTCAAACCCACCCACTTCAGTTTCCACAACTTGTATCTTCCAAGCTTCCATGTCACAGCTTTTCATTAGAAAACGTGAAATCATCTCCTACCCTCACCTTCCACTGCTGACGGTCAAACTGACCCAGAACAGTTAGGGCTGGGTTGTACTTTTTGTGGTTTGGGGTCAGAACAGTTGGGCTGGGTTGTACTTTTTGTGGTTTGGGGTCAGAACAGTTGGCTGGGTTGTACTTTTTGTGGTTTGGGGTCAGAACAGTTGGGCTGGGTTGTACTTTTTGTGGTTTGGGGTCAGAACAGTTGGGCTGGGTTGTACTTTGCATGGTTTCGGGTCACAGCTTTGCAGCCTTACTGTCAAACTGACTCAGACAACAGAAGCAGACCTGCACTTTTCAGATTTCTGTGTCACCCTTTTTCATCATGATTGCATAAAAAGTGCTTCATGTCCTCACTGTCACCGGTTAACTGTCAAACTGACCCAGTACATTTAGGCCATTTGTACTTTTCAGGCTCTTGTGTCATGAAACAAACTGGGGAAACCATTCTAAACCTGTACAGGTGGTGTTGTCAGTGCCTGTGTCAAAGCATGACACAAATGCGGATATAACACCTGTGACAATGTGAAATGCAGGTATGTGTGTGACAAACACAGCTGAGCTCTGTGTGTGTGTGTTAAAACAGAGGAAAGGGGAATGAGAGGTCACTGAACATAGCCAACTGCACAAATGTTTCTTTTCCCATCCCACAGTCACTGCCATGTTAGTTTCTTTGTTTCAGCCATGCACACTGCTTTGTTAGCTTCCATAGCCATGCACACTGCCATTTATTTTCTGTTGCCATGCACTGTCAGATTCTTAAGCCATGCACACCACCATGTTGACACCTCTAGACCTGTCTCTCAGCCAGACATACACTCACTCACTGCCGAAACATCCTTGGTGGACTCTCTGGGGATGTGCTGACCAACGCTCCATTTACCTTGCAATATGACCAGCACGAGGAGCAGAGGTCAGAGGTCAGAGATTGACCTGACACTTGTGCCCTGTGAGCACAGCCCACCAGTTTGTGCAGACCCCCCCCCCCTTCCCCACCCCCCTTTCCATTCTATGGCTCTTCAGGTGTGATCAGAGCAGCCAGGATCTGAAGGGGACCGAAGAGCTTCAGCTGCCCGGGGTGGGTGTTAAACAGACATACAGACAGACAGACAGACAGACAGAGAAACGAACGGACAGATGGACAGGTGAATCTACGGTCAGACTCACTGATCTGCAGGTGGTACCATCCCAGGTACAGTGGACCTGGGAGTGTCATTCTGAAACACAGACAGTGTTCAGGTCAGTACTGCCACATCATTATGTATCAGGATCATCGTATCATTCACATCAGCATCACCAAATCACTCACATCAGGATCACCGCATCACTCACATCAGGATCACCACATCACTCACATCAGCATCACCACATCGCTCACATCAGGGTCATCACTCACATCAGGGTCACCACATCATTCACATCAGGATCACCACATCAAATCATCATCACATCATTGACATCATTCATATCAGCATCTCTCTCTCTCTCTCTCTCTCTCTCTCTCTCTCTCTCTCTCTCAGGCCTCAGCAGTAGAGAATAATGAAAGAGGGCTGGGATAAACAGTTTTTGACAAGGTGAGTTTTGAAAGATCTGTTGAAAGCACCCGATGACTGAATATTGCAAACAGCGATAGGCAGACTGTTCCACACATGTGGTCCAAAAGAACCTGTCAA
>JADBJO010014694.1:35000-46601 GCA_016801955.1 Conus betulinus
CGTCATTACTCCAGATCATGCACACTTCTCTGGAAAGATATTCACCTCAAAACCCTCTTTACTCCACATTATGCACACTTCTCTGGAAAGATATTCACTGGAAAGATATTCACCTCAAAACAGTACTGCTGAACCCTCATTACTCCAGATTATGCATACTTCTCTGGAAAGATATTCACCTCAAAACAGAGCTGCGTCACACCTCTCTGGAAAGATATTCACCTCAAAACAGTGCTATGTCACACCTCTCTGGAAAGATATTCACCTCAAAACAGTGCTATGTCACACCTCTCTGGAAAGACATTCACCTCAAAACAGTGCTACGTCACACCTCTCTGGAAAGACATTCACCTCAAAACAGTGCTACGTCACACCTCTCTGGAAAGACATTCACCTCAAAAACAGTGCTACGTCACACCTCTCTGGAAAGACATTCACCTCAAAACAGTGCTACGTCACACCTCTCTGGAAAGACATTCACCTCAAAACAGTGCTGCGTCACACAAGCCTCACACAGCATAATTCAATCCAAATCAGGGTGGCAACACTTCAGTTAGCACTTACGGACCGACCGGTCCCCCACAACGGTATTCTAACCCTGATCTGACAGAGCCTCCAATGATGTTTCGCTGTGTGCTACACATGCTCCACTCGTAGTCCCCGAGCAATGTTCTTTCACTGCCTGAAATGATACAGATTATAATACACTGTTATAAACTTCATCTGCAAAGATCCTGACCAACATTCTTTTGCTGTCTGAAGTGGCATGGCTGCCGAGTCTCTTCCACTACAATGCTGTGGTGCCCAGTTCTGATATAACACAAGCAAAAAACACACCTACCTAGCCTCCTGCTGTCAATGATAGCTGCTTCATTGTGGAACCAGTCTGAGCCAACTCTACACTGAGCTATCATGTACATGCAGCAATGGCCTGCATGAAGTTTCCAGTCCTGGCAACTACGGCATGAACATACAATGGGCATGGTCAGGGGGGCGGACGTGAAAAGTGAGGTCACCAGCAAAGCAGGGCATGAAGGGTCAACAACACTTTTTTCTTTTAGGATGATCAAGGAGGTGATGAAGATGAAGCTTCTCACGCCCACCCTGATCTGACGACATGTGGTTCTCTTCCTTTATAATCATTGCCCAGCCTCCGCTGCAGCCAGGACACCAACGGTTTGGTCAGTTGGTCACAGGTCTGGAGAAGGCATCCATTCAGCCCATGACCATCTTCTGTGTGGCTCCTGGGGTCCCTTTGAGCCCACAACATGATCCCCTCCACACTGCATCCCCCATCTGGGTTTGAATATTCCACAAATAAATGCCTCTAACAACATGATCCCCTCCACACTGCATCCCCCATCTGGGTTTGAATATTCACAAATAAATGCCTCTAACAACATGATCCCCTCCACACTGCAGCCCCCATCTGGGTTTGAATATTCCACAAATAAATGCCTCTAACAACATGATCCACTCCACACTGCAGCCCCCATCTGGGTTTGAATATTCCACAAATAAATGCCTCTAACAACATGATCCACTACACACTGCAACCCTCATCTGGTTTGAATATTCCACAAATAAAATGCCTCTAACAGGACTTGAACACAAGACCTCCCTGTCCACAACTCCCTGATGCTAACCAATAAACCCTGGACCTCCCGTTAACCAACAGAACATGGCGGCTGTTGGCACTGGCAATACACACACACACACACACACACACACACACACACACACACACACACACACACAAACAGTGATGGTGCGACAGCTTGAAATGAGCAATAAATGCTGTACTCACTAGATGCTACCAACTGCCTGTCCCAATCCCGTTCGTAACGATCTTTTGTTTGATTCATATAAAAACAATGTTGTCATGGTTCACTCTACAAGTACTGCCAGAAAGGTGGAGACACAGGGGGAAGAAAGAGAGCAGGGAAAAGGAAGGAAAGAGTTCATGGAGAAAGAGACAAACAGACAGACATGCAGGTTGGAAAAGGACAGGGAGACAGAGAGGACAGAGAAGGGGAGGAGATGGATGCTGAAATGACATGAATAGAAAGACAGGCACATAATACAGAGAAACAGATAATGAGACAGGCAGGCAGACAGACAGACAGACAGACATGTGGGTTAGAGAGGGACAGGGAGACAGTGAAAGAGAGGACAGCAAAGGGGAGGAGAAGGATACTGAAATGACATGAATCTATATAGGCACATATAGAGAAACAGATAATGAGAGAGGGAGGTGGAGAGACAGACAGACAGACAGAGCAGAAAGAGACAGAGAGAGAGAGAGAGAGAGAGAGAGAGAGAGAGAGAGAGAGAGAGAGAGAGAGAACAGGGAAGGGGAACAGAAGGGTAATGAAATGGCAGGAGGAATAAAAGATGGGCAGAGAAACAGATAATGAGAGAGAGAGAGAGAGAGAGAGAGAGAGAGAGAGAGAGAGAGAGAGAGACAGACAGACAGACAGACAGAGACAGAGAGACATACAGACAGACAGAGAGAGAACAGGGAAGGGGAGGAACACGGTAAAGAAATGCATGAACAGAAAGACAGGCACATATTGAGAAGCATAACGACAGACAGACAGACAGACCGACAGACAGACAGACAGAGTGAGAGCATTTAGCCACACAGTATGGCTCATGTGCCATGGCCATTGCACAAAGCACAGACACAGAGGCAGGAGTGTCCAGTTGTCTCCAGCCTGGACTGAAAGCCGCACCAAGACAAACAGCCATAGCCTATGTGGCAACACACACACACACAATATCATAAACAAGATAAAGAACCTCAAGGATTCATCACATGTGAATCAACACCCCCCACCCCCCACCCCATGAGTCATGTGGTCCCTTTGTTTTTCTCCGGTTTTGCTCCCTGGAACATGCCAATTATTTCTCTTCATCATTATTTCATTACTTGTGTGTTGTTTTTCTCTGGTTTTGTTCCACAGAACATACCAATTATTTCTCTTCATCATTATTTCATTACTTGTGTGTTTGTTTTCTCTGGTTTTGTTTCCACAACATACCAATTATTTCTCTTCATCATTATTTTATCACTTGTTTGTTTGCTTTCTTTTTCGTTTTGCTCTATGAAACACATCAGTTATTTCCCTGACTCGTTTATTATGTTATGTTTTTTTTTCTTCTGGTTTGCTCCATGGTATACATACCAACTACTTTTTTTTGTTCATCTTACTGTTTGCTTGTATGGTTGAAATACAGTGACTGCACACTACAACGCGAGCGCAGCAGGGAAGGATGTCAAGCACCTGTTCACAGACACAACACTGACTGACTGAAGCAATGCTGAAGTGGATGGTGATGGCAAGTGCAAGAATAGACTGGAGCACCCTGTTCACAGACACAACACTGACGGACTGAGACAATATTGAAGTGAATGGTGACACTGGCAAGTGCAACAACAGATGTGGAGCAGCTGTTCACAGACACAACACTGACTGACTGAGACAATGTTGAAGCAGAAGATGACTCTGGCAAGTGCAACAAATGAGAGACATGGATTTTCAACATTTCAACATCATTAAATAAACTCTGCAACCTTACATTTCATAATCAATTAAAGAAACAAACACAACCGAATGCCACATACACACACAGATGTTCAATGCAGTAACTAATAAATAAATGATGCCTCATACTCTGGCTTTTAGTGCTGTCGACTATTCTCAGTGAGCTGTTTCAACACAGCTGATCATGATTACACACACAGACACAGCCATAAACCCACAGTAACAATCGTCCAATAGTGGTCCAACAATGCATGATACATTATAGTGGGGTTGCTGCTACTCCACATTACCCAAGCTGTCACATCAGTAAAACAAGGAGATGACAATGCAGGAATGAATATCGTCCTTTCTGCTCCGTTATCAGAAGGTAATGAATGAATATCGTCCTTCTCTGCTCCATTACCAGAAGGTAATGAACAAATATCGTTCTTTCTGCTCCATTATCAGGAAACAAAATATCACCTGCATCATTCAAATACTAGTCCAACATTTGAAAAGCCAGCACAGTGGAAAGAGAAGATACTACTCTACCTGCTTTACTTACAGAAGTGATGTTCATATGCATTTTCATGTGTATTCTTCAGAGAGATGTTGATGTTACAAAATATGCTACACATACCTGTCTTATAAACTGGCTCAAACATGTGTAGGTCATTTGTATACATTGATTACAATAAGTCTTTGTATCAAAAAAATCTAACCAAACAGAGCTGAAGCTATCAAATCATTCAAAGTTACAGGTAAATAAAAATCAGCATTTCCTGTCAGTGTGAACCAATTGTCCTAGGGTTAGAACTGTATTGATTCCCAGCCAGCCCCCCTCCCTCCCCCCCCCCCCCCCCCCCCCCCCCCCCCCCCCCCCCCCCCCCCCCCCCCCCCCCCCCCCCCCCCCAAAAAAAAAAAAAAAAAAAAAAACCCCGAAACCAGAGCCCTTGTAATACTAGGCCAGTCTCTCACTCCATGTGCAAGAAGAAGACACTCTTCCTGCACTGGCGCTTTCCTTCCATGTGCTGTTATGCAGTCGCAGCCGGCCAGCTTGCAGGAAAGCTGAATGCAGGTTAACTTGTCACGTCTTAGGCATGGAATGGGCTTCTCACCTGAGGTGTCCATGCTCTTTATGGCATCACCTTGAGGTGTTCTGACTGTGAATTAGTGAAGCCTGTAAAATTCATAAGTAGAGTCATCTTTGATGAGGAATCAGAAAGCCAGAAGAAATTCTCAATCTTGACAGAGAAAAGGACAAATCATGCCCACAGAGATAGCACATTGCTGAGCACTTGACCTTCACCTTTGCTCACACTGGATGATGATCTTCGCTGTGCAAGCAACTCACCTGAACAGCTGAGCATGCTCAGCTCCTCAAGGTGTGCCAGCATTCACTCCTGCGCTGGCCGACCAGACTGCTCCAACTCATGGAGACTCAACCATCAAACGCTCTTCAGCAAGAGACTGTCTAGCCTGACAAAGGCTTAAACTGAGAACAGTTCAGGGCACTGAGGGGGGTTTGGTAGCCCCCCCCCACCTCCCTCCACAGAGGGTGACCCTGTCACCCCCCCCTTCCCCCACAGTTCAGGGCACTGTCTGGGGTCACATAGCACAGCCCTGCACACCTGTCCTGACAGAGGGGTGACCTCCCTTTCCCCTCACCACCTGTCTGACCCAAAACATCCCCTTCCCCCCCACCACCTGTCTGACCCTCACATCCCCTTCCCCCCCACCTGTCTGTCTGATCCCCACACATCCCCTTCTGACCCCCCCCCACCCCCACCTGACCCACACATCCCCTTCCCCCCCACCTGTCTCCTGACCCTCACATCCCCCTCCCCCCCCACCTGTCTGACCCTCACATCCCTTCCCCCCCACCTGTCTGACCCACACATCCCCTTCCCCCCCCACCTGTCTGACCCTCACATCCCCTTCCCTGACCCCACACCTGTCTGACCCTCACATCCCCTTCCCCCTCACCTGTCTGACCCACACATCCCCTTCCCCCTCACCTGTGTGACCCTCACATCCCCTTCCCCTCACCTGTCTGACCCACACATCCCCTTTCCCCCTCACCACCTGTCTGACCCACACATCCCCTTCCCCCTCACCACCTGTCTGACCCACACATCCCCTTCCCCCTCACCACCTGTCTGACCCACACATCACCTTCCCCTGTCTGACCCTCACACCTCCCCCTGACCCTGACCCACATCCCCTTCCCCCTCACCACCTGTCTGACCCACACATCCCCTTCCCCCTCACCACCTGTCTGACCCACACATCCCCTTCCCCCTCACCACCTGTCTGACCCACACATCCCCTTTCCCCTCACCACCTGTCTGACCCACACATCCCCTTCCCCCCCCTCACCTTCCCCCCTGTCTGACCCACACATCCCCTTCCCCCTCACCTGTCTGACCCTCACATCCCCCCCTTCACCCCCTCACCACCTGTCCCCCTGACCCCTCACATCCCTCTTCCCCCTCACCTGTCTGACCCTCACATCCCCTTCCCCCACCACCTGTCTGACCCTCACATCCCCTTCCCCCTCACCACCTGTCTGACCCACACATCCCCTTCCCCCTCACCTGTCTGACCTCACATCCCCTTCCCCCTCACCTGCCTGACCCTCACATCCCCTTCCCCCTCACCACCTGTCTGACCACACACACCCCCTTCCCCCTCACCTGTCTGACCCTCACATCCCCTTCCCCCTCACCACTGTCTGTCACATCCCCTCCCCCTCACCTGTCTGACCCTCACATCCCCTTCCCCCTCACCTGTCTGACCCCTCACATCCCCTTCCCCCTCACCCTGTCTGACCCCACATCCCCTTCCCCCTCACCTGTCTGACCCTCACATCCCCTTCCCCCTCACCTGTCTGACCCACACATCCCCTTCCCCCTCACCTGTCTGACCCTCATTCTCCCTTTCGCCTCACCACCTGCTTGACCCACACATTCTTCCCCCTCACCTGTCTGACCCTCACTCTCCCTTTCGCCTCACCTGTCTGACAGTCACTCTCCCTTTCACCTCACCTGTCTGACCCTCACTCTCCCTTTCACCTCACCTGTCTGACCCTCACTCTCCCTTTCACCTCACCTGTCTGACCCTCACTCTCCCTTTCGCCTCACCTGTCTGACCCTCACTCTCCCTTTCACCTCACCTGTCTGACCCTCACTCTCCCCTTTCACCTCACCTCCTGTCTACGTTTCAGACAGCTCCTGAGCGTGACCACTTGCTGGTAGGTTTCTTCCCCCTCCGGCTCCTCTACATCCCCTCGAAGCTGTCTCAGGAGTGTCCAGAACAACAGGCAACCAGGGGGTGGGACAAACAGACCAGAAGACCAGGCATCATCACAGTCATGACATGCCGGGTCACAACGCACAGTCACCGGAACACAGACAGCCACAAAACATGGCCGACAGGTACTTAACTTGTCAACGGCAATACAACAGGTTTCCTTTCCTAAAAACTTTAAACCAAACCACTTTCACAGTTTACTGTGAATCTATAAAAAAGTTAATGATTTCTTTTATATTATGTACACAATCAAAAATGAATAAAGAAAATTTCTTTTCTTCTCTTAGGTGCCGTCTGAATTGTCCTCAGTTCCACGGTAATTTGCATACAGTGATTTACTCCATTATACCAGATGCACACACATACGCATGCATGCATATACGCATGCACTCATACACACATGCGTGCATGCTCACACACATCTAGACACAGAGACACTCCTACACAAGGAGCCCAAAGGGCATGATCAGGGGAAGAGGGTATTACTTTCAATCAACTATTAGGGTTTGAACCTCCAACAGCTCTCCAGATTGCAGACTCAGTATTGCTAGCTGAATAGCATTACACTGTTCAGCAGGCTGACAGAATATAGCATTTTTCCCCTTGCTGACATAACATCACTTTTGTTGCTGACATACTACTGCATTGATCAAGTTCCTTACATTATACTATTCCTTTCCTTTGCTGACATACTATTGCATTGATCAAGTTCCTTACATTATACTATTCCTTTTCTTTGCTGACATACTACTGCATTGATCAAGTTCCTTACATTATACTATTCCTTTCCTTTGCTGACATACTATTGCATTGATCAAGTTCCTTACATTATACTATTCCTTTCCTTTGCTGACATACTACTGCATTGATCAAGTTCCTTACATTATACTATTCCTTTTCTTTGCTGACATACTATTGCATTGATCAAGTTCCTTACATTATACTATTCCTTTTCTTTGCTGACATACTATTGCATTGATCAAGTTCCTTACATTATACTATTCCTTTTCTTTGCTGACATACTACTGCATTGATCAACTTACTGACAATACATTACATTCTTTTCTTTGCTGACATACTATTGCATTGATCAACTTACTGACATTATATTACATTCTTTTCTTTGCTGACATACTATTGCATTGATCAACTTACTGACAATATATTACATTCTTTTCTTTGCTGACATACTACTGCATTGATCAACTTACTGACAATATATTTACATTCTTTCTCTTTGCTGACGTTACTATTGCATTGATCAACTTACTGACAATATATTACATTCTTCTTTTCTTTGCTGACATACTACTGCATTGATCAACTTACTGACAATATATTACATTCTTTTTCTTTGCTGACGTACTATTGCATTGATCAACTTACTGACATTATACTTATCCTTTTCTTTGCTGACATACTACTGCATTTATCAGCTTGCTGGCATTATACTTATCCTTTTCTTCACTGACATATTACTGCACTGATCAACTTACTGACATTATATTACATTCTTTTCTTTGCTGACGTACTATTGCATTGTTCCCCTTGCTGACATAATCTTGCATTGTTCAACTTAATGATGATGTCACACTGTTCAACTTGCTGACATCTTATTATGTTCTTCCTCTTGCTTACTTAATATAACATTCTTCCTCTAGATTACAAAGTATTACATTCTTCCTCTTGATGACATGAGGATTACATTCTTTCTTTTGCTGATATAATGTTACACACTGTCACTCTTCCCCATATAATAACAAATTGTTCCCTACATAATATATTGCATTCTTCCTCTTGCTGACATACCATTACATTCTTCCTCTTGCTGACATATCACATTCATCCTCTTGCTGACATATCACATTCTTCCTCTTGCTGACATATCACATTCTTCCTCTTGCTGACACCATTACATTCTTCCTCTTGCTGACATATCACATTCATCCTCTTGCTGACATATCACATTCTTCCTCTTGCTGACATAATATCACATTCTTCCTCTTGCTGACATATCACATTCTTCCTCTTGCTGACATATCTCATTCTTCCTCTTGCTGACATATCACATTCTTCCTCCTCTTGCTGACATATCACATTCTTCCTCTTGCTGACATATCACATTCTTCCTCTTGCTGACATAATATCACATTCTTCCTCTTGCTGACATTTCACATTCTTCCTCTTGCTGACATATCACATTCTTCCTCTTGCTGACATATCACATTCTTCCTCTTGCTGACATATCACATTTTTCCTCTTGCTGACATAATATCACATTCTTCCTCTTGCTGACATATATCCCCTTCATCCTCTTGCTGACATAATATCACATTCTTCCTCTTGCTGACATACAGACATTCTCCCTCTTGCTGACGTAGCATTACACATTTACCCATCCCTCACATAATAATGAATTGTTTCCCATGCCTACATGATAATGCATGATTCCCCATAGCACATTGTTTAACATGCTGACATAATGATGCATTGTTCTCCTTGCTGACATAATATTTCATTGTTCAACTTACTGACATAATTGATATGGTATTAACCCCCCCCCCCCCCCCCCCCCCCCCCCCTCCCCCATCCCGCCTTGCTGACATACAGAATTGTTCCCCTTGCTGACACATTACACTGTTTCCCTTCCTCACACAATGTTTCACTGTTCTCCTAATTGCTGACACAACATTACACTGTTCCTCTTGGTGGCATATTATTTCATTGTTCAACTTACTGTCATAATTGATATGCTATTACCCCCCCCCCCCCCCCCCCCCCCCCCCCCCCCGTTTTTTTTTTTTTTTCCGACACATTATTACACTGTTTCCCTTCCTCACATAATGTTTATTGTTCTTTCTGACACAACATTACATCCTTTCCTCTTGGTGGCATATTATTTCATTGTTCAACTTGCTGACATAGCATAACATTGTTCCCACTGATGACGTAATATTACATTGTTTCCCCTTGAAGACAAATTATTTCACTGTTAATCTAGCTGACATACGATTAGGCTGTTCCCCATGCTGACCTTACAACAAATTGTTCCCCTCACTCTCATAACTTTGAATCCTTCAACTTGCTGACATACATTGTTCAACAATGCTGATGAAATGCTACATTGTTCAACTTGCTAACATAACATCTAATTATACCCTTTGCTGACAAAAGGCTGCATTGTTCAACTGGCTGACATAATACTGCATTGTTCTTCTTGCTGATGTGATATTTAATTGTTCCCCTGGCTGACATAATACTGCACAATTCCCATCGCTGACCTAATATCGCATGATTCCCATTGCTGACCTATTTTGCACTATTCCCCTTGCTGACCAATTACTGAACTATTCCAATTGCTGACCTAATATTTCGCTATTCCCATTGTTGACCTAATACTGAACTATTCCAGTTGCTGACCTAATACTGCACTATTCCCATTGTTGACCTAATACTGAACTATTCCAGTTGCTGACCTAATACTGCACTATTCCCGTTGCTGACCTAATACTGAACTATTCCAGTTGTTGACCTAATACTGCACTATTCCCATTGCTGACCTAACACTGAACTATTCCAGTTGCTGACCTAATACTGCACTATTCCCACTGCTGACCTAATACTGCACTATTCCCATTGCTGACCTAACAATGAACTATTCCAGTTGCTGACCTAATACTGCACTATTCCCATTGCTGACCTAATACTGAACTATTCCAGTTGCTGACCTAATACTGCACTATTCCCATTGCTGACCTAACATTGCACTATTCCCTTGCCAACCTACTATTGCCCTCATCCCCTCACTGACCTAACATTGCACTATTCCCTTGTTGACCTACTATTGCCCTCCTCCCCTCACTGACCTAACATTGCACTATTCCTTTGTTGACCTACTATTGCCCTCATCCCCTCACTGACCTAACATTGCACTATTCCCTTGCCGACCTACTATTGCCCTCGTCCCCTCACTGACCTAACATTGCACTATTCCCTTGCCGACCTACTACTGCCCTCATCCCCTCACTGACCTAACACAACACTGAAGATGACCACCACAACACAGTGGACAGCACTACATGGACACTCGCCTGGGACAGACAGCTGACCTGATAGGGAGTACAGAGTTCGGTCATATCTCGGTCTAACGGGTTTTGGTCTTTGACCATCGTCCTGAAGGGAGATAACATGCCGGTTAATTCAATCATCACAGGCTGCGACAAACATGCAGGTTAATCAATCATCACAGGCTGTGACTAACATGCAGGTTAATTCAATCATCACAGACTGTGATATGTACTGTGCATCCATTCAAAGAAAACAGGCAGCCACAGACATAAACTTCAAACATCTAGAGCAAGCCTGCTGATTAATTCAATAAACAAAGGCAGCCAGAAATGTATATCCATTGCATGAAGACAGGAAAGGACAGACGCAATATGTAAATGCTTGTAACAAACATGGAGGCTAATCAAACTTTGAAAGTCTATGATACAGACATAAGACAGGCAGGAATTACACCAACGTCAAACACCAAACTCTAGAGAGCATCAACAAGAAGTTGTCTTCCTTCTTATTATTGATCTACATTTTTTGTGGTTGTCAGGCTGTCGTAGATTACACAGACTGAAGGAAGACCCCTACCCCTTCCCACTCCTTTGAGGATTTTTTTTTTTTAGAATATTTGTTGTACTTTATCTTCCTACCTCTCCTGCCACTGGTGGCTCAGATAACAAAACACTTTGTGCGATTACACACGGGA
>JADBJO010014695.1:0-42500 GCA_016801955.1 Conus betulinus
ATTCTGCCTTATTAATATTGTTGGATTTATTGATGTATCTTTGTACATTTGTGTGTTGATGGCTCGGGCAGCATAAAAAAGAAAATTTTGCATTGAGACTTGTTGTCTGGCTGTCCATATTTCGAATGGTGTGGGTGTGTGTGAATAATCAAAAAAGTACACGCATCCAAATTTCTGAGAGTCAGACAAACGGACATATGCACCAACCCATCAGTAATATCTTGTGACCCCGACGTGATATCGAAGACATGTTATGGATGGGTTGGTGCGTGTGTCTGTTTATCTGGCTCTCAGAAATTCTGTGCCCAAGCTAGACATAAGACAATCGTGGTGTGTGCCCCGTAAACACTCTTCGCATATTGCCATTTACATACAGCACGACTGGGTTGTGTTTAGAAAGAAACGTGTAGAAAAACGCTTCATGAATCACAAAATACACAAATTGCGAAGAAAAGAAAATCAGCGAGCTTCCTGCTGCCATTTCAATGTTCAATGTAGCTGAGACTGTATTCCATAAAAATCAACCACCAAAAAAACGATACTAGACATGAACAAATCAACTTTAGTCAAGGCTGTAAGAGCCAGTAATACATTTATTAAAAAGTGATGATGGCATGAACTTGATGGAAATCTTGAACATAAGAATGTCTCTATTGTATGACAATTAAAAATAGCAAAGGTCTAACGCAACGTAGTCATAAACCACTAGTTTTGATTTATTAAGAAGAGTTGGTATTCCTACGTTTTTTTTCCCACTAACTGAATCTCATACATTTCAGAAGCATCCATATATATTTAGTGAATAGAAGCTTTTTTTAAAATTACAATTCTAGAAAAATCTTTGGTCTTGGATAGCTGATAAATGTAGACACAGACTTTTTAAAAGTTTGTTCATACCATCGAACCAGGACTTAGAATTCTCGATGACATCACCATTATTTCATGGCTTTTAGTCTGTTCAATGATTATGTCATTCATGTGAAGAGAAGGGACACTACTGCAAAGATTTTAACTTTTTGTGTGGCCATGTGTATGAATTAAGTCTATAGTGCAGCAAGGTAATGTGAATTCACTCTCATGGGTTAGACAATTCATTGATACTCTTGTGTGGAGAGATCTCTTCATAATTAGAATCTCTGTATACATGTTGTAAAAAATAAGCAAATCATCCATGCAGACTGAAAGCAATAGAGATCTTTATGTGAACTGGGGTATAATGTATTTGTTGGGCAAATCCGAAATATAGATCAAACAAAGTGACAGCATTATTTGATACATGTTATTAGTCATACACCTTGGGTTTTCAAAGAAACAGTGTGTTATATACAAAGTCAGAAGCCCTGAGAAGTCTACGATGAGGACTGGAGTTGTTTTATTACTGTTAATATTTGGTATCCATTCATCACCTGGAGCAGTCGGAGCAATATGACAAGAATAGTTCGCTCTAGGACCTAACTGACATGGATGACATATACTGAAGTGACCAAAACATTAAAAATCTTCTCTTTAAAATTTGACTTGTTACGAATGTGAAGAACACACACACACACACACACACACACACACACACACACACACACACACACACACACACAAATATTTCCCACATGAAACCAAACCCAAATTAATACAATTTTAGTCTTAGATTAGAGGTCCAGTTTTTTCTTTCCCCTATTATGTAACTCTAGGCTGTAGACTTTGTAAGGCAATCTATGTTGTTCCATTTGTGTTATTCTTAGCCCGTAACGAATACACTTTACTACTGAAGTTTAGTGTATAGGGTATCTATTGGTCTCTCACTACACCAGATCGTTCGGAGTTTTCAAGAAAACACCAATAAATTTCTTTATAGCATACCAGCGAATTTTCTCAAGATGCATAGCAGCAGAATCAAAACCCCATATTTCAGCACCGTATTGTAGCATCGGTTGAACTTGAGCATCAACTGTTTTTAAAGATGAAATCAAAGATCCATATTTAACATTGTTAATTTCTTCAGTATACACAATAACGCATAATTAGCTCTACGTGAACGATCTTTATAAACGAAGGTAAAGCTTAAGCGTGTAGAAAAATACATGCCAAGGTATTTGTAAGCATTCACAATGGGCACATCAGTTCCATTATATATCCACCTTTCTCTGGCTGCAAGATATCTACCCTTCCTGAACACAACAATGTTATTTTCATTCGTGTTTATATTTACTCGAACTGAAGCAGATGCTCTTTCTAAACTGTTCAGCTGGGTTTGTATACCAACTATCGTTTCAGACATCAGTGCAACATCCGTCAGCTAAAAAAAGCATGAAAATCTTTTTTTTTTTTTTTTTAATCACCTGTGAATTTTGCACCGTATCGTCCAGAATTAGTCATTTCCTTCGTATCATTCATTAATGAACAAAGAAAACAAAATGGGACCATAAACATCCCCCCTGCTTAACTCCAGTTTGTACAAGTTAAATAATTAGTCATATAATACTCCTGTTCGCAGAATCAAAGACTTCCCCATAATCAAAAAGGCAACATATAATTTACGATTCAAACAAAATTGTTCTGCACAAATGCCATTAAAGGAACATGTGATCTACGATAGAGTAATGTCGTTTAAATCCAGCTTGGCATTCACCTGTAAGGTTCGTTTCCTCTACCCACTCCTGCAGTCTTCCCTTGATAACAGTATGTGTACCATTTACTACAAATATAACACAGAGAAATTCCTCTATGATTATTTGGAACATCAATATTATTCTTTGTATATAAAGAGAGAACTACTGATTTTGTCCATAGATCAGGAAAGCCACCCATGTCACATAGAGTATTGAAATACGTTGTAACAAATCCAACATCAAATTAGACTTGCATGCATTTTTCATCATTTCACCAATTATACTATCAAGGCCACTAGCTTTATGACTTTTCAGATTTTTCAAGGCCGTCATAATTTTTATCCCTTGAAATTGGACGATTGAAATAATCGTCACTGGAATTAATATCATCACTGGTATTATTGTGATCATTTCCACCACCACTGCCTTCCTCATCTGTAACATCACCTGTGTCTACGTCATTTTCAAGCAGTTTCTGAAAATGTTGAAACCTGTCTTCCAAACCAATGTTAATAGACGGTTGTTTTCATTTATTGTTAATTCTATGCATTGAATTTCCGAACTCTCTCTAGTCATTCACAGAAGAAACCAACAGTTGTACTAAATGACTGTTCAACTGTTTACGTTTGTGCTTCAAAAGAGTTTTGTAGTCATGCCTGGCTGCACATTAAGAAACATGATCAGGTGGAAATAATGTGCGACGAAATTTATTTAAAAGGTTACGAGTCTTTCGTTTACCATTACGACATTCTACGCCATACCAGTCATCACAGATTTGTTGTGCATTTACATCAAACTGTTTTGTTTTTTGTGTTTGTTTGTTTGTTTGTTGTGTGTTGTTTTTTTTAATACATTCAGCTGCATCTTTTAGGCAATGGTTAATATATTCAAAGATTCGTTAATATCAACATCAGTTTTTTCTAATTGCCATTTCTATTCTCTGCTGAAATTCAGGAGAGCACACTGCATCACCGAAAGTACTGGCATAAGTCTTATTTCAACTTTAAGTATCCAACAATGTTTATTTTTGCATTATTTATGTTTTCATTAGAAAATCTGAATTTCATCATTAGAGACATATGCTCAGATTCAACTCTTTCTAACACATGCAGTTCACAAGCATTAACACGTTTTGCAAACAAACACGTGACATCATGAAATAATATTTATTGACACTATTGCGTCTCTCAGAAATGTATGTGTAGCGACCGTCGAAATCGCCCTGACACATACCATTCACACAACTTATACTCAAAGCAGTGCACACATTACTCAACATCTTACTATAGTTGTTCAGTACAGTATCTTCGGACTTCCTGTTCGTACATACAGGGTTACTTAAATGCTTATAACCAAAAGGCAACCCAGAGAGAGAGAGAGAGAGAGAGAGAGAGAGAGAGAGAGGGGGGGGGGGGGAGCACGTGTGTGTGTCTTAGCTATAGTTGCTGCGGACAAACACACACACACACACACACACACACACACACACACACACACACACACACCAGAATCTGCAAGTTTAGCAGCTCCGTCTCGTGTCGATCTCTTCTATTTGCGTCCTGTGTACAGAAAAGCCAAAGGCGAAAGGGGGGAGGGGCAGCCCAACTAAGACTTTGCTATAAAGACCCGCCATGGCGAAGTGGTTAGCGTTGTGGACTCCCAGCTGGGAGGTCGTGAGTTCGATTCCCATCAGAGTCATGTGGGATTTTTTCTGCCCCGACTGGCTCCTACCCAGAGTCGAGTTTGCTACAGGCTCAGTTGGGAAGACTGGGACCACTCAGTCGAGTTCAATCCACTTAATGACTGCGTCTCTGAGAGTGTTACTCAAATCTCCTGACCAACACTGCAGGTGTCTGTTTTTTTCTCAGGCCTGGTTGATGCCACATATATATTATGAAAGGGAGCATAGAGCACAGCCCTGTCATGCAGTATCAGACTGGAATGGAAATCCGTAGCATCATCTTCATCATCATTCTCATAGATCAGCATAAACAGTCTCAAATTCTGTGGTCCTTCATGCCCTGCTCTCATGGTATCAATGTACTCTCCACGTCTGAGGCCTTGGTTTAGTTCCATCAGGGTCACTGGTATCAGCAAGCCCATGGGAGCTGTCATTGAACAGACGTGGTGGCACCCTCCAGAGGGAGAGCTCACTCATGCCGGCTCTGCGACTAAGCAACTACTGTTGTCAGTAGCAGGATTAGTAGGTGGTGTCCCGCATATGTTGGATCTGAACAGGCGCCACTGAACACCACCAAAGTGACTCGACAGCAGTGCAGTGTCGCCTCCGGTGGGTTGCCTCTTGATGACTTGACATCGACTGCTCCCTGAGGATTGCCGGTGCCGGGGCTGCTGCAGGACTGACAAGGCTGTGGCTGTGGATGGGGGATCACAATGAGCGGCGTGGGTGCGATGTCACTGAAGTGGCACAGAAGATGGGACAGCAAAAAATAAAATTTTTGCTATATTTTGCTATATTTTTTTGATGATTTAAAATGTAGTGATTTGGTGTGTGTGTGTGTGTGTGTGTGTGTGTGTGTGTGTGTGTGTGTGTGTGTGTGTGTGTGCGCGCGCGCGCTCGTGTGTATGCGTACGAGCATGCGTACGTGAGAGTGTGTGTGTGCGTGTGTGTGTGTGTGTGTGCGTGTGTGTGTGTGTGTGTGTGTGTGTGTGTGTGTGTGTGTGTGTGTGTGTGTGTGCGCGCTTGCTTGCATGCATATGCATGTGGTTGTATCCTTTTTAAACAACGGTCTTAAAACATGTCACTCACCTGCAGATGGAGACGAATCAGTGAGTTGCAGCTCCAAATGCTGCCTCTCAGTCCGGTGAACAGCAGAAAAGGACAGTGATAGGGACGCAGTTTTATTACAAACCAACGAACTTGTCACACTTATGATCAGACCTGGAAAACGTCCTTAGACACTGTGACATTGACAGTGTCTGTCATACTATATTGAATAGGGAACGTGTGGACAGTTTGCATTTTGTGGAAATTCCACTCTCTTTGATGACACTGAAATGGTCGGAATATTTCAGCTCGAACTCTTGTGTGCACTCGTTGATCAGAAACCGCGCAACATGGTAAGGTCGTACGTGGAGTACTAAATCACACTCCCATTTGAAAATACTGGCAGGACTTTGAACACGGAGATGACCATTTGAGCCTTCGATAGTAAGTTCTTTTACTGCTGGGCTTTGCAGGCATGTAGACAAACCAGAGATATATATATGGTCGCGTTCTGTGTTTTACTATTTCTAGTGCTAAATCTGTGTAGAACGTTCTCCTGTGTCGGTACATTGATAATGGTACCTTGAATTGACAAAAGATTTAAACGGCGCTGGGCAGGTTCAGTCACTGCTACACCATGTAATCGTTTTGTATGCTTGGTGGTGGTTTATGTTTCAGAGGCGTTTAGAATCAAATGTACCATTGTGCTGGGTATTTTTTGCCTTTAAGCTGTTTGTCGGGGGAGCGCTGCCATTTGCTGTCAATACGTAAATATTGCAGAGCACAGTAATCACTAGACTGGTATCCTTTAATTCTGTATTCATTTTACTGCGCCAAATGATATTCGTACCTCTGGCCCAGCTGTCAGTGGGTATGTACATTTATGAAAAAAATTACACTGATTATTAATTTTGTCGTAAACGACAGGATGTCAGGACTGTTGTAAATACACACAGGATGTGGCCAAGTTGATTTGAAATAGCCTGACATATTTTCAGTTTGCAATTAAATATATGGATATGTAATACACCAAAACAAAGCATCGTTGTAATAAAACGAAGACAAACAAAAACAAGCAAGCAAAGACAACAAACAAACAGAAACAGACAAACAAAAAAAAAAGAGAAAAAAAGGAAAAAAGAAACGACGACACTGACATTTCAATAGTTAAAAAAAAATACCTTGAAGAAATTTTGAAACGGTAAAAGTTTGAGAAGAATGTAAGGGTTATCACAAGTATGGCAAGCCCTTCGCTGTTTGGGTAGCACTATCTATGAATTGAATGGAATCCATATGGATTGATAATTCTGTTTTCATATGTATATATGCGAAAAAATTATAAATCCATTATGTATGTATGTGTGTACATACATACATATACATACATACATACATATACATACATACATACATCATGGATGTCTGCCGTGGTCGACGAAGACGTCAGTGACTATGCATGTGTGAGCACAAGCCAAAGCTGGACACACAGATACGTCTACACTTTGGGCATGTGACTGCTGTCATTGGGTCAGGTCTCCTCTCTTTGCAGGCTTGGTACTTCTGGTACAATTCCTGCAAACGCTTTTTTCTTCGATGCTATTTTACTCCTTTGTGGACAGCAAGTCGCCAGGCACTGCGGTCTGTGGCAATAATTCCAGCCCTGAAGCGGGATGCCACAGGAAGCCAGTGATACTTTCAGGCAGTCCTTGAAGCGTTTTGAGTGGTCGCCCAGTGTTTCTTGTTCCAGCTGCCAGCTCAGAGAGAAGACCATTTTTGGAAATCGCGTGTCGTCCATTCGTACCACATGTCCAACCCACTTCAACTCCACTTTCATAATCAGCGCCTCGATACCAGGCATCTTTGCTCTGCGAAGCACTTCTGTGTTGGAAATCCTGTCCTCCCAGGAGATGCCCATGATCTTACACAGGCAGCAGAGGTGGAGCTGATCCAGAATCTTCAGTTGTTTCCTGTACAGTGTCCAGGTCTCATAGCTGTAGAGCAGCGAGGTGACAACGACTGCTCTGTAGACTGCCAGTTTGGTACTTAGACTGAGCCACGCTCTCCCCACACTCTGTTCCAAAGCCTGCTGAAGGAAGCTCCTGCTTTTGTCAGTCTGTTCGACACTTCTTTATCCAAGCCTCATGATGAAGACAAGCAGCTCCCCAAGCAGGTGAAGATGTCAACATTCTTCAGGGTCGTGTCCTCGATCACGATCTTTGGGTCTGGAGGAGAGAGGCCCGGTGCTGGCTGGACCATCACTTCTATCTTCTGCAGGCTGATCGTCAAGCCAAAGACCTTTGCTGCTGTGGACAGGCAACTGCAAGTTCTTGAGGTCTGTTTTTTTTTGAGCGCTGTGAGTGCACAGTCATCGACAAACGGGAAGTCTCTCACAAGGACCTCAAGAACTTTTGTTCTGGCCTTCAGGCACATTAAGTAGAAGAAGCGGCCATCACATCTGTAGGGGACAGTGATCCCCGCATTGGTACTGATGAGAGCAGAGAGAACAGCATTGTGGCGAACATGAGTCTGAATAGGGTTGGTGCCAGGACACATCCCTGCTTCACTCCATTGGACGGGGAAGGGGTCAGACACAGTGCCGTTTTCTACCCCTGCGAGCCATCATACCGTCATGGAAGGATCGTATAATCTTGACAAACTTCAGTGGGCAGCTAAGTTTGGACAGTATAGCCCACAGACCCACGTGACTGACTGACTGTTTGTATCGAAAGCCTTTGTCAGGTCCACAAAGAGGATGTAGAGGTTCTGATTCTGTTCCCGGCATTTCCTTGCAGCTGGCGAACAGCGAAGGTCATGTCGGTTGTCCCCCTGTTGCTCCTGAAGTCACACTGGCTCTCGGAGACGACACCACCCAGTAAGGTGTATGATGTGATTCAGGATGACACGGGCCATAATCTTTCCTGGGTTCAGTTCAGTTCAGTGGTTTATTTAACGTCTATTCACCATTGATGAAATTAGACGAAAAATAATCTAACAACGTCATTATTATCTAACTATGCTTAACCTCAAAAAAAAAAAAAAAAAAAAAAAAACAACAACAACAACAACAACAAAAAAAAAAAACACCTGCATCAAAGCAACTCGGCAATTTTAGATTGTGTGATAATAGTAGCAATTTTTATGATAGAAGGGCTGGACAATATTTGACTGATATCTTGGACTTTGATGTCAATATAATTTTTTTCTTTATAGATTGGAGATGCCCTGAAATAGGCTTATCATAAGTACAAAGAACGTGGCAAGAATATTTTGTGTTCCATGCATTCAACTTGAGTTTTGTTACTATCTTGGAAATGTGACGAGGACAAGTATTTGCATGTTTAAGATTTTCTCCACAAATTCTGTTATAAACACAACTTTCTAATTTTAGCAAAATTTCTGACGAAGATACTTTCAGTGAAGATAAAGAATTACAATCAGGTAATGTTTAGCTCCAGCTTTAGCAAGAATATCTGCTACTTCGTTCCATTTCAAACCACTATGAGAGGGAACCCAGCAGAAGTCAATACATATTCCATGAATCCTCAAACAGTGTATAAGGTGATGAATATAAAAAAGTAAGTCTTTCCGAGCCTTACCGTCCCAATGCTCTAGAGACTGCGAGACAGATTTAGAATCCACACATATGAGAATATCATGAAAAGGCATAGGAGCATCATAAAGGTAGCTCAAAGCCATCAATATTGCATATAATTCTGCTGTAAATATGGAAAACCCTTTGCCAAGATGACAATTCTTTTGGACATTTAGACTAGGAATGACAAAACCAGAACCACTACAAGTGTTATCTAGGACTGAGCCATCAGTGTAATTTTCAGGTGATTACTATTAAACTTGTCAAGATGAACTCTGACATCACTAACCAAGAGATTAAAGTTTTCAGTTTTAGAAACACTTGTGTAATTGTAATCAAAATTCCCACACAAATGCTCCCAAGGGGGAATCTTAGGCGTGATGGGATCTTCAGAAATTGTTGATAAATCAATGTTACAATCAGACATAAGCTTATACGTGTAATTTCTAATTGGTTATAAATAAATAATATTTCTAGCTCGTTTGGGATAATCTTTGTTCAAGTCCATCAATAGTTCTGCTGTAACTGATTTCTTAACTGACAGGCTTCTGATCACATATTTTGATACGTCTAAGAGCCGTTGTTCTCCAAAAGGTAACACCTCTGCAGCTTGATAACTTTTGATAGTATTTGCGTGAATGGTACCCCTAAGGCCAATTTTACTGCTTTGCTATCCAAACTTTGTAGCTTTTTCAAAAGATATTTTGGAGCAGAAAAATAAACTTCTTGGCCATACTATAATTTGGATCGAACTAAAGAAGTACAAATGCAATAAATTTTTCGTGTCTTGACCCCAAGGCTGGTGGTTGATTATCTTTAAAAAGTTTATTTTTTTTTCTCGCCTTGGCTAATAAATGTTCTATATGCTTTTTCCAACTAAGTTTTGTTGTCAACAAGACTCCTAAAAATTTATCACAATTTTGATATATCAAGATATTATCCTCTAATTTCAAAATAGGTATATATGGATGGATTTTCACCATTATTAAATAGCAGCAAACATGTTTTTTTTCCACTGACAATTTTAAACCATTTTCTCTTATATAATTTGATAAATTGTTTAGTTCCTGTTGATATATTGTCTGCACATGTCTGATAATCCTCTTATTCGAATTTTTCCTTAAACTGGTGTTTACCCATACTGCAATATCAGCATATTGAACCACACATGTGTGTTCTTAGACAAAGCTTTTGGAAGATTAAAAAAAAATCTTTCCTGCTATGCTCAACAGTTAGATACCTCTGTGGTTGTCACAAGGTGCTCTGTCGCCCTTGTTCATGTACAGGTGGATGATGTTGGCATCCTTGAAGTCTTGTGGTACTGCTCCCCCAGCCCAGAACTGCTGCATCAGCTCAGTCAGCTTGTCAGCTATGGCCTCTCCACCATACTTGAAGATCTCAGGGGGAATGCTTTTCCGATTTCGAGCTGCTTGATCGCGTTCTGGGTTTCCTCCTTAGTCGGTGAGTCGTCAAGCGATGACAAAACTGGACGCTGGGGCATGTCCCGGATCGCTTGTTGATCAATCTGAGATGGTCTATTCAGAAGCTGGCTGAAGTGGTCACACCACCGCTGTACAATGTCACTCTTCTCAGTAAGCAGAGTGCCATCAACTGTCCATACAGGCACCATGGCGTTGGAGGAGAGGGCATACACATACTTCAGGCCTGCAAAGAACTTCTTGGAGTTGTGCTCATCAGCGTACTGTTGTAACTCTGCGACCTTCTCTGTAGCAGTCTGCAGATCTCCGTGTTGTTGCTGTCAAGCCAGTCCTGGTGTTTCCTCTTTGGGTACCCCAAGAGACAGCCTGGCAGAGTCATGGACTGCGTTTCTGAAGTTTACATCTGGTAAACTATTGAGCTGGTTCTCAAGGTCGGTCAGGAAGGTTTCCTTTGTCATTGAATCATTCAGTTTTTCTGGACATCCAGCTTCTTCTGATGTCAGCTTTGCGGCGTTTGTGGGTGCTAGCGATGGAGAAAGAAAGCTTGCACCTCAGCAGCAGGTGTCAGTCAGTCCAGCAGTCCGCTCCCCTCGTTGTTTCTTGTGATGTGGACATCCTGGATGTCACGTCGCCTAGTGATCACATTGTCAATCAAGTGCCAGCGTCTGGAGCGAGGGTGTGTATCAGTGCCAGCGTCTGGAGCGAGGGTGTATCCAGGTGGCCTTTTAGGTGTCTGGCAGCTGGAACAGTGTGTTGATGTTGGTCAAACCAAACTCAGCGCGGGGTATAAGAAGAGCCGGTCATTTGAGTTTTCCTGTCCCAATCCATGCGGTCCGATGACATGCGGCCAAGACTGGGAGTGCTGCCCACACGAGCGTTGAAGTCCCCAAGGAATAAAAACTTGTCATCCTTTGGGATACTGCATAGCAAGTTTGAAAGGCTCTGGTAGAACAGTTCCTTCTGTTCTTGGGTGTAGGTCATGTTGGGGGTGTAGACACTGATGAGTGTCAGGTGCTGCTTTCCTTTAAAGGCAGTCTCATAGTCATCAGACGATCATCAGTTTCCTTTTGGGAGAGACTCTAGGTTGCTGACCAGTGAAGTGCAGATGGCAAAGCCCACTCCTGCTTCCCTTTTATCCGCCAGGGTCCTTCCTGTCCAGAAGAAGGTGTATCCAGCTCCTTCTTCTGTGAGTTCTCCAGTGGCTGCCAGGCACGTCTCGCTAAGCGCAGAAATATCAACTTTGTAACGTTTTAGATCTTGGCCCACGAGCGCTGTTTGACGCTCTGGTCTGTCGCTCCTCCTGTTGTCCCTTTGATTCCGGATGTTCCAGGCTCCAACACATACAGTGCGTTTGTTCTTTGTGGTAGATCTTTTTGAATGAATTCTGTTGCCAAGAGGAATGCAGAGCTGCCAGAGTGATGATGTCGTTTTCACCACCAAGCCGTCTCAGGGGCTCCACTCCGGATTTTTCGTTAGGGGTTTACTCCCGTAGCCTTCGCCTTTCCCAAGGCAGCCTGCAAGGCAGCAGGACCCATTTACCCATGGTTGGGAGACTCATGGAGGGTGGGGTCGCCTATCTACCCATGCAGGTCTAAAGACCTGCCCACTGCCCACATTCATATATATATATATATATATATATATATATATATATATATATATATATATATATACATACATACATGCAGAGAGAGAGAGAGAGAGAGAGAGAGAGAGAGAGAGAGAGAGAGAGAGAGAGAGAGAGAGAACTGCACAGAAACTTACTTCAATATTTTTTTTAATACAGTCATAGATGGAACCAAATACTTATCACTGTAGTGTACACGTCAGACTAAGCAGAGACAACACTATTTAAACACATTTGGAAAGCTGCGTGGACAGCGTAAAGCAAACATAGAATCAGAATCGATGAATTAGACGCTTGCCAAGTCAGTCTTCAGTAACAACGGTATCAAAGTAGGACACACAGCCAGTAATGAAAAAAAGTCCTAGAGAAAAGCCTTTGCCATCAAAGATATGTGTTAAACCCTGAAGGAACACGAATATAATGCAATTAATTTCAAAGCATAAGAGCGAACGGAAATATACAAATAAAAGACGCGCTGAATTTTTAAAGTAGCTTGACTTGGTCTTGTATCTAATGGTTCTTAAACGAATGACGTCAGCTTTCGAGAAAACAAAGGCGTATCACGAAATATTTATACTGGACCTAACACCCAAATGCAGCCATGAAAACTCAGAAAAAAAAATAAAAAAAAACCCAACCTGGTATGGAATAAGATATTTAGAAGAATTGACCAAATACGGTCAATTAGGATAAAAATGAAGCAAAATTTGGAAAGAGAGGGGGTTAGTTATCACCAAAGACACAGACAAACAGAGTGCATGACTAGACACTCTAGTCCTGTACTCTGTTTGTCTGTGTCCTTGGCGGTAACTAACCCCCTCTCTCTTTACAAATTTTGCTTCATTTTCCGCCTCAGTCATCCCGTTTTGAAACTTAGGATAAACATAGTTTCAGGTTCGAGTGTTGCATAGTACATTTGCATTGCAGGTAATTCTTGAAAACATGGGTGTTAAAACGACTCTAAAAAGTGCGTTTTGCAAACAAGTAGAATACTTTATTTATCATATGCTTTGAAATTGCATGCATCGGAAATTATCTGGCAACTGGTTGTTGATACAATAAATAATGGTGAAAAACACAGTATTGACTTTACTCTCGGTGCACCATTTTTTTTGTTTTTTTGTACATGAAAATGTGGGTAGTTCTTACAGTCCTCTATTTCATTTGCACTTCCAAAGTTCTGTATATTTAAATTCAAAATGAATCAAACATTTCTTATGCCACTCCAACTTTAAAGCTAGTTTGAAGTTCCAGTACGGTATCAGAAATACATTTCAATGAAGATTTTATTGTCTTATACATCCATGACAGAAATATTCCACTTCGGAACTTTTATCGAACCACCGACAAATCCACAGATAGCTTCCCTATTCCTACAATAAGTAGGGCCAGCAATTATCAGCGACTGTTGGTCCTGTAACTTTAGTACTGCTTTCAATATGTGGACAATGAATCCAACAGGAAAAACTCGAACTGAAGAGGGATGGTCTGGATTATGAGTTCCACTCCCGTATGTCATACTGCATGGAAAAAGAAAATTTTAAGATCTTACCAGACATTTTGCAGATATCAATGACAATATCATCTGTCAGCCTACACCAAGAAAAAAACAAAGGTGTGTTACAGAAAATAACCTCAGAGTATCTGTGAAAGGAACATCTTCACATTTGCAGTCTGGAATGTAAGAACACATAGGTGATTTCTAATACGGAAACTGGACTGCAAGGTGGATAGATTCTCCTGGAACATTCACGGCCTCTGCAAAGTTAACTGGCAGAACAATGGTATTGTATGAATATAAAAGAATGGCATAATCTGCTCTATAGTGGAAAAGACGACAAATATGTGCCTGGAGGGGGGCTTCTAGTGTTGAGACAGATATACTGGTTGTGTATATTGAAAGGAAAAAGAATCTTGCCTCTGAATTTTAGGCCAGGACTGTGGCGTCCCAACGACTGATCTTTGAGCGAGAGGATCCATTTTTTTCGAATTGAGAAGTTTGTTTCGACCAGCTGGAAGTTTATCTTTGACTGTAAAGATTTCCTGACCCAAGATGTTCAAAGGTAAACCCCAGATGAGTTTTACCTTTGCGATTCTTGTCAGGAGAGGGATTTTGAAATTTGAAGAGCGTTGACTCATAAACTTTTTTCGTTTCCTTTGAAAGCCTTTGCTGTGAAAATCTGTCATATTCCATTAGTAAGTTCTAATTTGAGTAGTGCATTTAAGAGCTGCCCTATGCGTTGGGAGGGATCTCCAAATAGTTGCTGTGAAGTTTCTTTGGAAGCAGTTCCGTTCGTTGCCCCCTTTGAATCTTACGTCACAGTAACATCATCCAGGGTATTTAGCATCCCGAGTCCCTTGGATAGCTAGCTTTATCCAGGATTTGATTTAAAAGTTTTATTTGCATGGGTGTAGAGTTTTCGCTGCCAATTTGAGGAGCGTTTTGTCGCCTGTTGAGATGGCGATTGATCGTGGGATTTCTGTCTGTATGTGTTCTCTCTCCCTGGTCACCAGTTTGCCTTATCTCATGTAACCAGCCAAACCAGACAGACAGTCCATGACACCATTTTAATGGCAAGACAACAGTGGAACCAACTGTGTGCATAATATTATCGAGTCAGTCCATCAATATTCATGAATAAAATGAGTGATACCTTATGTTGCCAAGCAGTGCCCAGTGGACACTGGTGTACCTCTAAGATAACCACTTCCATGCAGACGCAGCTCAGACAGAGGACTGGATACGACAGAACATAGTCCCTGCGTGTGTCTGGTCCCCACAGCTCATATTTTAACTTTCTTAAAAACGCTGGAAAGTCTCCAAAAATTACATGAAGGCGAGCTTTCGCCACATCATTGCCGATGAAGAACTCCACGGCGCATTTTCGTTTGCTGGAATCGGTTGTCTGTCATATTTATCTTCACTCCTGTCTCCCCCCCCCCCCCCCCCCCCCCAGATATATCATCAGCATGCACCAAGATGAAGGGGTACATTACCAAGTATCAGCTCCTTGGTACCAAAGTGAGGGTGAGTTGTAATGCAGGTGCCTGTCAGCATTAGGAACAGGATATGTCAAATCAAGGAAGACATTTGTCTCCATGGTGTGGTGGTTTAGAAAGGATTCGATGGCACAAACAAAATAAAAAGTAACAAGAATAAGATGTAATGCACATGCTTTGGTTGTGTTTCTAACACATCCATGCAATGGATATCGATTTGATGATTCTGTTTATTTATTCATTCATGTATTTATTACTGATCGTATTCGTGTAAGTATCTATTTACTTATTCATTTATTCATCCATTCACTTAACTGTTTCAGCTGGCAGTATCTGTGCAAATAGATCTCTCTCTCTCTCTCTCTCTCTCTCTCTCTCTCTCTCTCTCTCTCTCTCTCTCTCTCTCTCTCTCTCTCTCTCTCTCTATATTGTGTGTGTGTGTGTGTATATATATATATATATATATATATATATATATATATATATATATATATATATATTGTGTGTGTGTGTGTGTGTGTGTGTGTGTGTGTGTGTGTGTGTGTACGTGTGAAATTATCACTGACTTTTGGCAAGTTTAGTCTGGAATTCTAAAATAACCACAGTTTTCCCATCCCTGTCCTGTATTTTTTTTTCAAATACGCACAAACCTCGACCACGTTCATACCAATGTCGTCAACACACAAAGGAGTATAAGTATTGTTTGATTAAAACGCTCAGGAACTGTTAAAGAAAAAAAGATGAAGGGAACAAAAGAGGGAAAAAGAGAACGCGAGTTTCAAATTCTCACTCTCTTGCCTGAAGAAGGGATGCCAATTATCAATTAGCAAAAGAATGACTAATAGTGTTCCACAGTTTTTTTTTTCAAAACATCTGGGAGGGAACAAACACAAAACCTGGACTTACTAAAGCAAACGAGCACATTTCATGTTACCTGCTGTTTCCTTATATATTGGTGATTTCAACAGAAATTTTCCAGCAGATCTTCAGCTTCAGTAACCATACCTGGAACTTTTTCAGAGTGAACGGTATTCCCACTATCAAAAAAAAAAACAACTTGTGCTGATAATTTCCTTTTCACTCTCTCTCTATCTCTGTCCCTCCCTTTCTCATCACACACACACACACACACACAGATTTTGGATTTGTTCTCCGGATCTGCGCCTATTGTGAGTTCATATCAGGGTAATATGTATCGCCGAGTGTCCATGGATGATGTGGTGGCGTGCTCAAAAGGAGACACTGTCTCACGGTATCTCTGCGATTAAGCATTACTTTTGTTACAGAGGGCTGAAATGAATCTTCATCCTCTGGTGTGTTTTTTTTTTCTCAGGACGACCTGATATTGACTGCTCCCTGCCGACTGCTAGATGTGGAACAGTGTGGTAAGGATGTTAATGGGGAGCTGGTATGCGCGACATAGAAATAATGCAACTACAGGCATGGGACATGAGACCAGAAAGTCACACAACACTCTCTGACGCAGTGATCCGTGGTTTCTGTCACTTCCTATCAAATTCTGCAACACTGTTCACCCTCCATTTCCCCTGTCTTGCTCAAGGTGATTGTTGACAACGACAGTTAACAAGTATTATTGCTGTATATACCATTGACACCGGTGATGGCATCGAACTGTAGCTGGAACATTTCAAATGATGGACACAGACGTATGGGCTCAGGGGAAAAATGTCCTAACTAGACATATTTTGACTACTGTTCCTTGTTTCCGATAGTCTGGCAAAGGGAAGTCTGCTGGCAGCTAAAGTGAGTATTACTCAGTAGTGGGTCGTGGACGCATGGAAGGTGACAATGAGCCTTGTTCCTGTTCAGTCTGATTGCACTCAGTTCTACCTTGGTTTTCATTCTTTTTTTTTCCAGTCACCAAGAACAATGACAGTTAGAATCAGTGTACTTGTCAAACATACAGAAGTCTGCTGTGCTCGAAAAGGTGCTTGTAACCGCACTGGCAGCGCGGGATGTGACAGACTACTAGCGTGGTGAAGGAAGGGGTAAGAACTGGAGTTGGTGTGTAATTGTGATACTACTAACAATGCCAGGTGGTAACGGGCCAAAGTGAGGAAGGGACACGTAGTAAGGAGACCACAGAGCACAGAAGGATAGAGAAGAGTGATAGTGAAATTGGTCTTGTTGATTCCATGCAGCCAGAAACATGCAGGCGGAGCCAGCCTGCTGACGACAAGTTACTTTCAGTACAGCCGTTACATAGTCTAGACGTATGAGTTTCTGTCTCTTTCTCTTCTCTTTTCTTTTCTTTTTTTTTTTTTTTCAAAATCAAGTGCTACCACTTTGCCGAGCGCGTAACATTTTTCAGAAAGCGCATCTCTTGTGTTTTACGCCGTTTTTCTAATATTATGTTCAAAGTGTAGAGAAATGGATTGAATGCTGAATTCAGAGGCAAGACAAAAAATTGCCATTCCCACGTTGATCTCCTCCGGAATGACGACGCCAGTGGCGGCCAGGACCCCACACAGACTGACAGGAAACCAGCACAGAAAATCAGACATGGCTACAGATAGTAGACGCCTGGCAAAGGTTGTTTCCTTGGATTGTGAGTTGTCAGTCGATATGCTTTTGATATTTGTTAGCTGTTTAGATGCACTGTTACTTCTCACCAGCCAGTAAATAAGAAACTGACCCCCACACAATCATGAGAAAGAGAAATAGGTTGCAAACAATCATGATACTGAATAAATAAATATGACCAGGAGAGTCAGCTCTGGTGACAGGCAGTGGAATGCAGATACTGGTTTGGTGGAAAACCCCCCAGTGTGAGGTTACAGGGAGCAAAGGCACCATACCCAGCGATAGACCCAGTGCCCATATAATAACACAAGCTATGTGAGCTGATCTGGCTCCAAAGCGAATTTGACTATAAGGAAACTGGAGCACAAGAAAAACGACGATCCAAAGTGATGAAACAGATCAGGAATGCTGATACTTCAGACGACAACAAGGAAAAGAACCCTGCACTGCTGCAGGCTAAACTCTTTTTCCACGTGGTTTCAGTCCAAATGTAGCTACCAGCATAAATCTGGTCAACAACACCAATAATGACTAAATAGACTCCCATCAAAAAGTCGGAAACACACAGATGAAGGACCAATACGACAAAACTAGTCCCAGTGCTTTCTGTCAAAAAACAGAGATGGTAAACAAAACAACCAAAGTTCCCCAGAACAGCAAGCACTGCAAATAATGCCAGAGCACAACGGTAAGCAATGGATTTCAACAAGTCATCACATGAAGAGATTTCATCAGATGGGGCCAAACATTCACCTCTGAAATTATCCGGTAAAACAACAGGACAACACAATTTAAAATTGTCAGCAAAAACATACTTAAGAACTATCATGTGTTTCATGAAGTCTGGAGCAAAGTCAGTTATGGGACAACTTTGTAAATTCAAAAATGAAGATTATGAAACAAGTGTTGCTCTTGCAGAGCCTTTATTCTATTCCTTGACAAATCTAGTCTTCGTAAATTGGGCATAAGAGCTGACAAGGTTGACATGTTGAGAGAACTTGCTTGGGTACTTGAAATATTGAAGATCACTAGTGATGGATAAACATATTTTTTAGAGACATACACAAAATTTACCAGATATAGGATTACCTGCCAGATTCAATCTTCGAAGTTGAGGCATTCCATCAAAGTGACTGAAGTTGACAGAATGAAGAAGATTCATACTTAGATCTAAACTGTGAAGATTTGGCAAAACAACTTTTGTTAACGTCCTCCATCCACATGACTGTACACCCAAGTGGATCAGCATGGTGTTTTGAGTGACGTCGCTCATACGTATTACATTATAAAAGGCTTCGAGGTATCGTAATTGTGGGAAAGAGCTGATTAGAAAGTGTGATTGCAGAAAAATGCAAACCCATAACAAACGCAAGAGTCAGGACAAATAGCGGAGCACATCAGTTCATCATCATGGAGGGGACATTGAGGCAGACCATCACACAGGTGATTCACATGTGCACAGACAGTTTTGTGGCTGTCACGACATCGATAATATCCCCGGCAAGTCTTGAAATTCTTACAGTCAGCTTCGTCTTCATGATCCGGACAGTCCATGATGCCATTACACCTGACATAGACAGGGAGACAGTAACCATTGTTGTGACACTGAAAATGAGTCTCTGGGCACTGCATGCTGCTTTCTGGTAAAGGGGTCACGGTGAATCCATCAAGTATATCAAAATTGACTACAGCTGGAGGGCTTAATTCAGTAAATGAATAATCCCTGTCTATATAATATATCCTAGACTTGTCTTCAAGACATATCCGGTTTTCCCGACAGCGTGCCCCCCTATTTACACACTGAACAATAGACGTCAGGGACTTTTTCACACACACACACACACATTCAAAAACCTGTAATCTTTTGAAACACGTAAGAGGAAACATCACAGGTCTTGCAAAAACAACAACGAAATCTTGCAACTGTCAGATTGCCACATATTCAATAGAACACAGTATAATCACATTTTGTACATACATGTGAAAAATCTGACAAAGCAGGAGCTAAATAAATGGGTAGGAATAGTACCAGAAGGATGTAGACTCATTCAACTAATTTTCTTTGCCGAATGCAAGTGTTCAGATCTCACAAGAATTTTGAGAGTTGCCCATAGAAGTGGAGTTTGCACCCAAAGAAAATCTTATCAACGTTCCAAACCTTTCTGAGATACTGGGTTACTGTTGACACTTCTTCAGGCCTACAGAAAAAAAAAAAAAAAAAAACAACTATGGTCTATGCTGTCCCGCGGATAAATGGAACTTTTTGGTCATGTGAACCCTTCGACAGATTCGATCCTTGCTGATTCATGACAACGTTTGTGCATAGGTGATGGCGACCTGCTAGCATGCCCTTGGGTAGGGCCTCGTATTTCCTCTCCATGAAAGCTCGTTTGAATGCACAGGGCATACATAACTTAGTTTCATTATTAACTGCTGACCTCATTACTGTCAGCAGCAATCCGTGGATTTCTTGCTTTTCTTCCTTCCTTTTCACTCCATCACATGTTCACTACACAGTCCACGACAAAAGCTGTGGTCCTCAAGTCCTCCCGGGCGCCGCCGTCCAGCTTGATGTCCTCAGGTCCTCCCGGGCGGCGCCGTACAGCTTGATGTCCTCAGGTCCTCCAGGATGCTGTACAGCTTGATGTCCTCAGGTCCTCCAGGATGCTGTACAGCTTGATGTCTGCAGGTCCCTCCAGGACGCCGTACAGCTTGATGTCCTCAGGTCCTCCAGGACGCCGTACAACTTGATGTCTAGGGTCTGTTGTGTTGGTCAGACTCTGCCCACTCTTATGGAGTCAAATCTAGTAGAGTTTTTATAATAATTTCAGGTATGATACGTGGGCATCAAAGGACCACTAGCAACGTCATCCTCAAAATGGTTTGAATTAATCATTTTTTCCCCCAGATAACCCTCTGTAAACTCTGATTACTTCTTGTCTGCCATTGGTCAAGCAATGATTACTAGAAGTGTTCAACAAAGATAAACATGGCAGATCCTTTAAACTGAGTTTTGTAATTCTAACTGTGCCAAGATCTTTTTTTTTTTCGTTGTCTAGGATCCATGACTTACAGCAGAACCAGGCAAACGTGCTGTAATTATATCACCTGTCTGCCTGCATAACTATCTCTGGCCATGCACCTGCATACATCCTGAGAATGCTACAAGCGAGCAGTCTGTGTGATGTGAGCTGAAAGCCGGGGTGTATCCAGACCACCATTTCTAATAGAGTTTTTAGTTTCAATGGCTTAACGTGATTTGGGACCTACGTTTATGAAAGTTTGTGAATGGAACAGTCATTTCCCTTCACCTTGAGATGTGTTCCCAATCTCACTCGTTTAGATGTGGTATATGCACAATATCTCCAGTTACAGAGGTGGCACGGGCCTTTACTTTGCTTTGTTTTTAACACAGACATACACACAATTGTACAATTCACGTCATGTACCATCAGGTTGTCTAGAATGTGCTCCCCCCCCCCCCCCCCCCCCCCCCCCCTCGCACCGCCCTTTGAGTAGTGACAGCAACGCAACTGTTTGAAGTGACAAATATCCCATACAGCCTGGTCTCCCTGAGTCTTTTGCAGCACTGGAGCTTAGATGCTGAAGAAATGCACATAGATTCACATTTTACAATGACCTTGATGAAGCATCAACAGCATGAGCTGATAAGTCAGGTCTGACAGAAGAGTGTTTGTCCATTTGTTCCTTCCACCTGGTATCAAATACTTCAATCCAGGAATAAATACCAACTGCTTCCGAACTGACTGCATTGTTTCAGTGTCATAAAAGTTTGCTTCCAGGGTGATTTGATGTGAACAGCGAAAATATTGGCTTGACCAGCGAAAATATATGCTGTGTCTTTTGACTTGCATACCAGTTCCAACAGTCGTTTGTGACAGCGTTTCAGGTGGAGTATGGTTTTTCTTCTCGTGTTCTAATTTTCTGAGGGTCGTAGCATAGTTAAATTTTAGCTCAGCGTCGTCCCCCTCTCCCTCCCCATCTTATTTGTTTCTAGTATAATTGTAAAGCAAAAAAAAAAAAAAAAAAAAAAAAAAGAAAAATGGACTCTCACTTTCAAAATAGTTTGATTTGAAATAATAGGCAGTCATCAAACTTCTGGTGCAACCCAGTCGCAACCATAGTCCCATCAAGAAAGCTGCTATGTGAACTGCTGGCTAAATGTGGGCCTTACATTCAAATTAATCAGATGTATACTGCGCACTGTAGACTCACCATTCCAGTTTCTCTTCTCTGTGACGACAAGCCATAGGGTTGTTCAGAATCACCCTGTACTTTCCCCAGTCTCTCTCTCTCTCTCTCTCTCTCTCTCTCTCTCTCTCTCTCTCTCTCTCTCTCTCTCTCTCTCTCTCTCTCTCTCTCTCTCTCTCTCATCCTCATCGAGGCAACAATAAGGACGTAGATCACACTTTACAGCTTGAAATATTGCAGTAATGTTCCCAATAAATCCGGAAGATTTCTGTGATATTAGATGAACGGATTTTTATTTTAGCAGATATGTACACTATTCTGACAAATTGCAGACTCTGTCTACATATGGAGTGACTGTCGTTGACCCAGAGTCAGTCAGTCACATCTCCCAGCCACTAGGCTTTCTCTGAAGGTTACAAACTGGACTTCAAAAGAAGTACAACAAACTCGAGCTTCTGTAACATTGCCAAGGTACGCCAAACGTCAGCAATGTCATATTTCTGGGAGCTGCCCTACAGCAGTGATTAGTTCAAAACAGATGTTGTCACATGCCTTCCTTTTTAAGTAGGGGGTTTTAGAGTGCTAAAAACTTCCCAGGTTAAAACGCTAAATTTGACTATGCATTTAATCCACTTTGTTGCCCCTTTGTTTAAAACATCTTAGCAGTTTACTGATATTAGGATATACAAAATCCGAGTTGTAAAGCCATTGTTATGATCAATGGGGAGCGTGAAACCATGTTTTACTACCTAGATTAACAGCTGCCTTCAGAGTGTCCATTATTAAATGTTGATGGGCTATTTCTTCATTTACTTTTTCAGTCATTTGTTATTCTAACAAAAAAACACCTTCTGTCTCTCTAAGAAACCCTGGTGGCAGCAATCCTTGAGGATAACAAAGACATGATGATATAATTTGTTTGGCTGGTGGTTTGTCTATATGTCTATTATCAGTGTCAGTGTTCTCACTCATTCATCTTTACATGTTGTTCTGAAACTGGTGGTAAATCATTTACATCATTTAATATCACACTCAACACGGTTTCCAAAACCCAGAATCACCAGTGAGTCATCTCCATACGTTCTGTCAAACGTCAGTGGTTCACTTTCCTATGTTTAAATAGTACCAGGAACAAAACGTAAAACAAAACTCACTCACTTGTCGATCCATTGCACTTGGTGGTAATTGTAACGAGTTTTGCTGCCAACTAGGAGCAGAGCTTGTCTTTTCTATTTTGTAAGTGGGATTGCGACTCTGATTTGTGGTCTAAAAAGGGACTAACTAACCCCCCCCCCCCCCCCCCCCTCCCCAATCTGGTTTCTTCGTTTCCGCAATATGCAGACTTGCCCTTGATTTGTCCATCTCTCTAATGCATTTAATTGTGGCAGCCAGAACATCTACATACATTACATAATGTCCTTTCTGGCGTGCCTATGGCAACACATCGTTCAAAAGTTCTGCTGCTGCAATGGCTGAATGTATGACGCCTCACTGTTGGATATATTAAGAGGCCAGAGTTGCTCACATGGCCAGGAAGATGCCATAAAATGTTGGCACAAACACTAGGGACAGTCATGGTTTAACAGTTGGCTGGTCACTTTTTCCCTTTCATTCTTTGCGCAGATTCTCATCTCGAAGCTAGCTAGAGTGTGCTGTTAACAATCTTGGTACGGCAGGGCTGTGACGTTCCCCACGTTTACTCATTTCTGTTGAAAGCAAGTTTGACATCGTTGAGGAATGCATCGTTGTCGTTTCCTTTAAATATTGGAGACAGCAAACAACTTATTTTCTTCATCTTCATCAACTTCATCTCTCTCAAGGTCAGTGCTCGGATTTCCTCTATGTGTCCTTGCTTCTTTCTCTTTTTGAGGGAATTCCTGTGCATCATGATTACAGTTCTCCATTTGCCTTTCCACAAACGCAAATTGCATTGGTAATTTTGTAGCTAACTTTGGCATCAACTAATGCCCTGAACATCTACGCATGTTTTCTGAAACCGTTTTTTTTTTTTTTTCTTTAATCAAAATTATCTTGCTCTGTATCAGAATATGCTGGGACAGTTTGTCTTCCCCAAGTAATATTGGAAAACACAAAATTTTGATGTTGTTTACAAGTGATAGAATTAATCAAATGGTCACACAAATGACAAGGTCAGCAACTGTAGAACCAGACAACAATGGGACTGATGAACAGAAGGCTGTAGATAAAGTAGGTAAAGAGCCTACCCTACCTGTGAAATGATGGCTGGGACCTGTAGGTAACCACTGATCTGAATAATGAGCACTATGTTGTAAGTAACTACTGAATGTTTGGATAATGAGCACAAACATGGGACACACACAAAACTAGTTCAAAGGTCATCTGTCTGCTGGCAGGGAGCTAGGATTCACTGCAGCTTATGCTGACGTTGTCTCTGCCCCAGCTGGCTGCTGTCCTCCATGATGCTTCCTTATGTAATTATTACATGACCAGTGGCAGACGACGAATAATAGAAACTTTGTCTGTGGCTAAATCATTCTGTTGCTGGGAATGATAGGTCTGAAAAGGGGATGCTGAAATCTAATGGCCAAGAATTTGGACAGCTGCTGTTGGGACTGCCACAAAACAAAGTAGAATGTGGCTGTGCATGCGGTAGCCATATTGGACAGCATGAAAACGATAACACTGAGAGGGTGTAGGGATGAAACAGAAAGACGAATCTGAGGATTTCAGAGTTGCAAGCCATATTTAGATGTTTAATATAGTAATCTTCAAGAACAGATAAGAAGACAAGGAAAATGTTTTGGAAATGTAAGAGCACAAACCTTTCCATGCCCACAGTCCTTCATGTCTTCCTTGCACATAGGATACTCACAGAAGTTTTCGTCACGTCCATCAGAACAATCCTTTCGATAATCACACACCAGGCTGTAAGGCACGAAGTCTCCAGATAGGTCGCAATAAAAAATACGGCTGTGTCACTCCCTGGGGCATACTGCAAGTCGCCCTATACCATGTCTCAGTGTTCTCTAGTTCCCGGCACTGACTTTTCACATCACAGGCCAGTAGCTCGTGAGTAAGGTACTGCATAGGACAAATTTCGAGATGAACACGTGACGTAGTCGTGATGCGTGGCAATGGAAGTGTGACAGGTGTGCTGATGTGGCCGTGATCCAAAAGGAAAGGGGGTTCACATACAAAGCCTTGTGAAGGATCCTGACAGTACCTTGACTGAAAAATGAATCTAGAGGATTTCCAACAAGCACAATATGCCTTGTTCGTAGTACGCCATTCTCCTCCTTTCGTTAAAAAGAGAACCAGAGCTCCACTCTCCCAGAATAAAGTGTGTGCGTACCTGCAAGAACGTTAATGGATCTGAGATGGAAAAGCCATACACACACACACACACACACACACACACACACACACACACACACACACACACACACACACACAGAGAGAGAGAGAGAGAGAGAGAGAGGAGAGAGAGAGAGAGAGAGAGAGAGAGAGAGAGAGAGAGGAGAGAGGGGGCTGGAATAGCTCAGTGGTAGAGTACCGGGGGAATCTGGAATCTCAGTGGTAGAGTACCGGGCTTAATCTTGGTGATCCTGGTGTTACGGGTTTGAATCTCCACTGGGCCGTTTCGGTACAGGAGAATTTTCCCTCGAAGTTACCATCGTTCTGACTCCATTTCTCATACAGTCTTTCGAATGAGACTATAAACCGAGGGTTCGTGTGTGAACGCACGCATGCCATCTTCCACACACGTAGAATCCCATCATCAACTTTTGGAAGAGAAGGCCAGTTTGGCCGTTGGTATGGATGACACGTTACACGTAGCATGCACCCTGCATGAGAAATGGAAAGAATGAAAGAAGCAAGGACATTAAGTGAACGATATTGACTGGATGACACAGGGAACTACAGAATGAAGTGCATCTCTTTGGTTGGCACTTTCCAGGCAAGCAGCATGAGTGTGGATTGTAAAGCAGTTAGAGCTTGGTCTCTAGACGAGGATAGGCGTTTATGTAAAGTATTTATCATCATAATAATAATAATAATAATAATGATAATGATGATAATGATGATGATGATGATAACAATGATAAATGATAATAACACACACACACACACACACACACACACACACACACACACACACACGGACAGAGAGTAAAAAAATGTAGTTGAATCCCATAGTATTGAAGAGATATGTAGAAAGACAAGCTAATTGTATCGATTTTGGAGAAGTTACGTCCCGTCACACAATTATACTATTCAAGTGTTTAATGGCAAATGTCAGGAAGCAAATCCAGACTATTGCAGCACTGTGGTGTATCTAAATACTAGTTATAAGTACAGCTGTACTAACAAGTTTAGATTTCCAAAATATGAAGACGAGATGTAAGGATGTATTTAACTGAGAGAGAGAGAGAGAGAGAGAGAGAGAGAGAGAGAGAGAGAGAGAGAGAGAGAGAGAGAGAGAGACAGACAGACAGAGACAGACAGACAGACAGACAAAGATTGAGAGACAAAGATATAAGGAGACAGAGAGAGAACAATTACACACATGAAAAGCAGTCAGTTTACCAACTTCTTTTTCATTCATAGCAGAAATGATCCAAAAACAAGACAAGTAGCATATCCTCTTCCATTAGTTTACTCTCTCTCTCTCTCTCTCTCTCTCTCTCTCTCTCTCTCTCTCTCTCTCTCTCTCTCTCTCTCTCCGAGAACATATTATTCACAGTAGGTGTACAATTATCTCTTTCAGTCTGTTTCTATGCTTCTGTGCATGTACACGTGTGTTATTCCTTTGCATTCAAGAAGTAGAATGTTTCTGGGCTTTTGCTGCTAGGCTGAGAAATAAAACAGTCAAAAAGAAGATTAGTGTTTTGTGAACTGTGTAAAAGATATAAAGACTGATCAGAAGTGCTTGCTTGATCCAGTCATAAATGACCGGAAAACGCCTCTAGATGTGATAATAAGTAAAAGAAAATACATAGATAAACTGGAAAAATTACGAAATTGAGAAAGAAGTGAGGCAGGGAACACTAAACAATAAACAGTAAACAAGCAGGGTAACTTTCGCTCCCATAAGAAAACCTAACACAGAGTAACTTTTATTCAAAACTGGCACAGCCTTTTAAACTTGAATAAAGTCAGACAAATACAAAGACGAACAATCTACTAGTGTGGGGGAAAAACAAGCGCAGTCTTGAATAAAAGTTACTCTGTGTTAGGTTTTCTTATGGGAACAAAAGTTACCCTACTTTTTTACTGTTTATTGTTTACTGTTCCTGCCTCACGTTTTTCTCAATTTCGTTTCGATTAAATCGAGGTTATTTGTATTTGTTTCTGTCCGTCTTTGTGTTTGTCTTTTGATCTCCCTTGCACCCCTGGGTGGATCCTCAATCGTAGGCTCAAAGATTGTCCCCTACATTTCATACTGTTTGCATAATGTCTTTAGTTTTTCAGCAACTCTTTTCCTCCCCACACTTTCGTTTACTACCCTTCGCTGGCTGCTTTAGGGGTGCTGTTGGATTCTTTTTTTAACCCTTAGTGGTGAGAACACCACGGTATTATAGACTGTGGTGTGTCTCTACTTGACGACAGGAGCACAGACACAACCACCGTGTCTCCCTGATGAGTTTCAATCCAGCGGACGAAAGGCCTCAGGGCAGGCAACAAAATATCTGCCTTCAAAGGGGGTTACGATGGTTACCTCATGCAGCTAGTGAAGAGTTTTCATGTCTATAATATGTTTTCTTAGTTTCATGTTTCCAGTTTCTTCATCTTCAACCCCCCCCCCCCTTTTTTTTTTTTTTCTTAAAAAAAAAAAAATTAAACCCCAAATCTTTGCCAAGTCATTATTATGAAGACAGTTGAGTTGTTGGCCTGCTCTTGTTTTTCCCCCACTATTTGATTGTTGTTGGTCTTTGTCTGACTTTATTCCAGTTTAAAAGGCTGTGCCAGTCTTGAATAAAAGTTACTCTGTGTTACGTTTTCTTATGGGAGCAAAAGTTACCCTACTTGTTTACTGGAAAAATAACGTCAACAGATGCAAATGAATCGGTCATTTAAAAAAGTAGGAAACTGAATTGCAATGTTGTGAAATCATGGAGGATGACATCATACTGGTAACAGACTCTTAACGTGATGTTTCTGGGGTGCTACCTATCCGTTTGGGTTGAAAGAAAACGACACCATACTTTTGTGGCTGTGACAAGGTGTGACCAGAGTTCATTTCTGTTGGGCTGATTCTGATGAAAGTCGCGTTGACAGTGAGGAAATACCCTCTGGCCATAGAGAAAGTCCGGCTGACAGAGGGAAAGGCTGACACCAGGGAATTTCTCTGTGTAGGAGTTTTACTGATTCATGTGTGCAGCTGTTCGATTTGTGGTGGTGTCTTTCGCCAGTTGGCTCTGCAGTTCTAGCATACCAGTTGGTACACCCATGGCTTGACTTCCATGGAGGTTCTGTTGTGTCGCATCCAGTGGCCATCACACAATGGCATCTTTCAGAAAGTATTTATTATCACACGTGTACTGACACCTGTCACGAGGCTTTCATAGACCGGCTCGATGTTCATGTTAGTTGGTGGAGAGAGGACACAGCTATCGATGTACTCACATGTACGTCCAGTTATAGCACTATCGTTCAGGCTCAAAGCATCATTTTCAACCTTACCGGACCATCCAACCAAACCGCATGACTCGAATGTGAAGCCACAGTGTGTGTTCCATTTCGTGGTCATGTTCACACAGGTTTTCATGTCTTGCGTTGGTCGAAGATGGAGTGTTCAAAACGGTTACAATAGCTTCATCAAGTTGTCCCCTTGCCTGTCTCTTGCTGCTGTTGGGCTGTCTGCTGCTGGTCTCGTCGGCTTTGGCTGGGAGGTTTCTTCCTGTAACACCGAACCCTTGTGTTGTGGTTTAGGACAGGATCTGCCATGTTTGTTGACACATGGAAAGATGCTGGCTTGAGGCGCAAAACAACCACAGTGTTTTCTCCTTCTCCTGCAACTTTCCAGCTTGTGACTTTATTGTCCGTTAGCAGGACGTTCAGGGTCGTCTCCACAGCTGCTGGTAGTCCAGAAACTGTCATGTTTGCGAGAACATTTGTCAAATTTATCGCTTATAAGTCAGTCTGCGCCCTGCTGCTTCTGCTCACGTCACGAGAGAGAGAGAGAGAGAGAGAGAGAGAGAGAGAGAGAGAGAGAGAGAGAGAGAACAATGAACAATCTTTATATCCTAAGGCCCCCAGCCCCTAGAAATAAGGTCAAGTTAACATGTAACTAAAAGACACATACATTACAACCAATCAGCTTTCTTGCGTGAATCTGTCAACAAAAGCTTGTATTAACTTCATGGAATTGATCAGAAATACACCAAGCTTCCTAAAATTGAAAACAGACCCATTTCTCACCAAGACTGCATATTGACTGACACCAAAGTTAAGATGTCATTATACAAAACACATTTACACAACATATGGTCCTCATCTACTAAGACATTACATATTTTGCACACAAAATGAAAAAGAGAGAGAGAGAGACAGAGACAGAGACAGAGAGACAGAGAGGCAAAGCAAAAAGAACTAATGAATGATAACTGTAACGATATCAAATCCCTGAACACAAATGACTGGGAAACTTCTTGGGGATGTACTGGGGGGGGGGGGGGGGGGGGATAAGTTGACAAAAAGTCCTCAGTTGTCCAGTATTTTTAATTTTGTTGTTGTTGTTTGTTTGTTTTTCTTGTTCTCTCAGAAAAAAAGATCTTGCACACAGACATTGTTATGAACATTACGTTTGGTGTTTTGTGTACTATGTTGAGATTACGTTTTTGTTGAAAAAATTGCAATTTGATGGAAAAGACCATTTGTATGAGTTGGTACAAACCACTAACAAAAGCATCAGATAGTTTTACTTCGCTACTTAATCTATTCAGATGTATTGAATTGTCACGAGCCGAGCCTTTGGATAATGAACTAAGATCATGGAAGAAAAGACGCAGTACAAACACTTGTTTGTAGTTACATATGATTCAGGGATGGCTTCACTTGGCGGAACTTTGCCGTTGCCGCTCCAATCCAGAGGTCTCCACCGGTGAAATATTTCATGACCTCCATGAAGGCCTTCACCTCCTGTGCAGTCTCCAGACTGACCAGAGAAGTCCCCAGTTTTTCACACTTATTCTTGGCATCTGACCGGGAGATTCTACCACTCTTTACTATGTTGAAGATGTAGCAACTCCCTCCAGCATCAACCTGCCAAGGAGAAGGGCAGACGGGGATAAACATGGTTAACACAATAAAACATACACGAGTGTATGAGGGTGTGGTATATGTGTTTGTTTGTACGTGTTTACGTTTGTTTGTGTGTACGTATGTTTACAGGCATGTTCGGTTCACTACGGTTCAATTGTTTATTTAATATCTTTTCATCATCAGACGTGTATAGGTATCTATGCATGTATATATGTGTGCATGCATGCATGGCAGTATGTATGTATGAATGAATGTATGTACATATGCATGTATATGTATATATATATATATATATATATATATATATATATATATATATATATATATATATATATATATATATAATTATAAACAAAGCTTGCTTATGTCTCACATCGTAGAAATAGGGGGGTGATAAGCCTTCATATCTGCAGAGGTAGATGATTCTGCCTAACTGACAGTATGTGCTTGAGTGTGTGAATAGGGAATAATAAATGCTTCTCAAAATGAACCTTCTGCAAGCTTATAGTCTCTGAAGCGGGAGACCATCTCCAATGGGGAGGAAGCTCACTAGCATATAACTCCTGGTCAGATACCGATATTTCGAAACCTGATTGTTTCTCCTCAGTGACCGCGGAAAGTGGTAATTTGACTCCTCTGCCTTTTCGGTTTTAAAAAGAATGCTATACCAGAAAAAGGCTGGTGTGCAATACCGTAGTATGTTTGTTGAGTTTTCAAAAAAACTAACCAAAAGTGCCACCTAAGAAGCAAAAGAATATATATATACACTCATAGGAAATCATAACACTTGAACCGGGCTACACTCCAACAACTTATTTCTCATAATTTTGGCCCTGTTTGGGGGCTTCTTCAGACAACTGCTATCACAAACTAAAAGGTATGAACAATATCCAGGCCTTGTCCATTGAAAACAATTCGCTAGGGTAAAACAATTTCACTAAGGTAAAAAAAAAAAATAGGAGCATACCAAAAGCATGTAAAAAGCCCACACACACACACACACACACACACACACACACACACACACACACACACACACACACACACACACACACACACACATTATGTACACACACAAATATTTAGATATATACTTATAACAAAAAATTCCTTTCTGACATAAGCTCTTTTCAAACAGATTTTTTTTTTTTTGTAATTGAGAATTACATAAACTTAAAAGAAGTGAATCAGGAAATATTCTGGTTTTAAAGCTCCTTGTCGGCTGACATATTTGAGTATGTGGGAGAGTTACTCAGCTTGATTTACATAGTAAAGGAGCCATTGTTTCACCTTAATGAATGGATACAATCTCCTGAGAAAGAAGACAAGACAAACAGTGCCAGCTGGTAGCCCCAACTGTCCGTCTCATCTTATCACAAGGATGCTGCAGTTTATCATGGAGGAGCATGTGTCAGTAGTAATTCATGGGATTAAACTTTCGTATCCATGTCTGTTACTGAGGCATACTATCACAGTATAACGCAATGCTAGCTGCCAAATTCTGTAACCATCCTTGCTTATGGTGGTGGTCTAGAACTCATTTAACTCATCGGAATGACTGTCACGGCAGAACCATTTTACGTTACCTTGCCAGGTCCACATTTGTCGGAGGTGTAGGGACAAGGGGCTTCATCTTCATGTTCTGCACACTGAGACGTAAGATCACAGGGGAAGTGTTTAAACAGGTCAGGCCACACTGACACTGAGCAGTTCCAGGTGCCCAGTCCTGGCAGTCGTTGCGGTTTCAAGTCTTCTGCGTGGACAGAGAAATAAAGCGTAAACGGTCTGCACTCTGAACCACGAAAACCAGTGAAATAGAACAAAGACATGTGGCGCTCTTCACTAGCTGCTTTGCCAACGTCTTCAGGGAACTGGAACAAAGGGGGATAATGTATGTGGATCTTCTTGAGAAATTTTTGCTTTGAACCACAGCGACCGAGTAATATCATCATTGACATATGGTGTTTTCTTTCCTGCCAGATGTTGGCGCTCAGGAAGATGATGTGACCAGGTGGTCTGGTCAGTGTGACACAGCTTTGAATTATTGTTGGACATTCTTTGGATCCATCCGGTCCTGGGGTCTGTATGTACCCTGCACAATGGCTACATTCTTATCGTTTAAAAACTGGTCATGTAATGGTTGCCAAACGTTGGTTTAAATACAACATTTCATCCTCAAAGCATAAACATTAAGAGGAAACACGATAATGCTAACCAGTATATTTTATTTTCAGTGATAGTAAGTGATACATTTCAAACACGTTGTCATTATAAAAGACATAACTTCGATTGGTGCGATAATCTAATGCCAAACTGGTCAAATACGATAGCTGAACAAGACATTGTGAATATAGGTACTTTTCAAACATTGAATAGGTTCCAAATGTTGTTCTTGGTGCTTTTGAATTGCGTGCAACTGTTTCTTGTGTTGAGTGACCTGTACCTATTCCTTTAAATTCCGTTGCTGCACAAATAAAAATCTGCGATACCTTGGAAAGTGAAGTAAAGAGACGACGACGACACTTTGGGAAACTGATGTTTAAACATGCTCAGATATTAAAAGTATGGTGAGAGAGAGAGGGAGAGAGAAGGTGTGTGTGTGTCTCTTTCTCAGAGAAACCCTGAAAGTTGACAGACGGGCAAAAACGGAGTGTGCTAGTTTAGTAGTCTACCCTTCCCCCCACCTTGATCTCATTAATTGGCGTTCCATTAGATAAAAGCCATTATTTTTTGTAGTACACCAATCAATGAGCTCCAGACAAAGGTGGACGGGGGAGCGTAGCTAAACTAAAGCAGTCGAAATAAACAAGTAAGGTAAACTTTTGCTCCCATAAGAAAACCTAACAGAGTAAATTTTATTCAAGACTGGCACAGCCTTTTTAACTTGAATAAAGTCAGAGAAATACAAGGGCGAACAATCTAATAGTGGGGGTAAGAACCAGCGTAGGCCAACAACTCAACTGTCTCCATAGTAATGACTTGGCAAAAAAATATGGACTTAGGAGTGACGGGGGTTGAAAATAAAGAAACTGTGAAAATGAAATTAAGAAAATATATTACAGATAAGAAAACTCTTCACTATTTGCATGAGGGAACCATTGCAATGCCTCTTATAAGCACACATATTTGAATTGCCTACTCGAGGCTTTGTATTGCCTGCTCTGAGACCTTTACTCGAGGCCTTTGTATTGCCTGATCCGAGGCCTTTTCTCCACTGGATCGGAACTCATCAGGAGACACGGGCTGGTTGTGTCTGTGCTCCTGGCGTCAAATAGAGGCACATCACAGTCCATAATACCATGGTGTTCTCACCACCAAGGGTTAAAAAAAAAAAAGAATCCAATAGCACCCTAAAGCAGCCAGCGAAGGGTAGTAAATGAAACCAAACGAAAGTGTGGAGAGGAACAAAATTGCTGAAAAAACTACAGATATTATGCAAACAATATAAAATGTAGGGGACAATCTTTGAGTCTATGCTTGAGGATCTACCCAGGGATGCAAGGGAGATCAAAAGACAAACACAAAGACGGACAGAAACAAATACATATAACCTCGATTTAATCGAAACGAAATTGAAAATGAAATGAGGCAGGGAACAGTAAACAATAAACAAGTAAGGTACCTTTTGCTCCCATAAGAAAACCTAACACAGAGTAACTTTTATTCGACTGACACATCCTTTTAAACTTGAATAAAGTCAGACAAATACAAAGGCCAACAATCTAATAGTGGGGAGAACAAGCGCAGACCAACAACTCAACTGTCTTCATAGTAATGACTTGGCAAAGATTTGGACTTGGGAGGGGGGGTTAAAGATAAAGAAACTGTGAAAATGAAATTAAAGAAAACATACTATAGATATGAAAACTCTTCACTAGCTGCATGTGGCAACAGTCGCCTAATTTTGCAACTGGATAAAACTGATTGTTGAGGGTTTGTTAATGTGTGTGTGTGTGTGTGTGTGTGTGTGTGGTTACCTTGTTAGTTTTAAATATTCAGTGTGTTTAAAACATGTCACTCACCAGCAGATGGAGACAGATCAATGCGTCGCAGTTCCAAATGTTGCCTCTCAGTCCGGTTAACAGCAGAAAAGGACAGCGACAGGGACGCGTTTTATTACAAATATCTAAACCATTGGAACACTTGTGATTGGTCTGGAAAACGTTGTTACATATTGTGACATTGACAGTGTCAGTCATGCTATGTTGGATAGGGAACGACGCAGACTGTTTGCAGTTTGTTGAAATTTCATTCTTTTTAATGACATTGAAGTAGTCGGTATATTTCAGTTCAAACTCTTGTGTGCACTCGTCGATTTGAAACCGTACAACATGATAACGTTGTACATGGAGTACAAACTGACACTTCCATTTGAACACATTGGCAGGACTCTGAATATAGAGATGACCCTTTGGGCCCTCTATAGTAAATTCTTTCACCACTGTCATTTCCAAGCATGCAGGTAAACCAAAATACTCATGATTGTGTTCTCTGTGTTAAATCTGTGTGGCGTTCTCTTGTGTCAGTATACTGACACCGGTCCTCTGAGTTGTGACAGGACTCAAACTGTGCTGGGTTGGTTCAGTCTCTGTTACATGATGTAACCTTTCTATGTCTTCAGTGTCTTTTGGAATAACATGCACAAGTGTACTTGGTATTTTTGCCTTTAAGCTGTTTGTCAGAGACGAACTGCCTCTTACTGTCAATACGTACATGTTGCAAAGCGCACACATCACTATAATGGTATCCATGAATTTTGTGTCCTATTTACTGCTGAAATGAACCTTTGTGCTAAATATTATTTGTACTTCTGGTTCAGGTCTCAGTGGATTTGTACATTATATAAAAACATACACTAAACATTTGATATAAACGATAATATGTCAGGACTGTTTCAGACGCAGACAGGATATTGCCAAAGTTACCAAAGTGTCCTTACTTGCTTTCAATATGTGCGGGAATATATGGATTCATACACCCAAACAAAACATATCAGGAATCATGTACAAAAAAATGACACTGGCTTTTTTCAGATGGAGAGAGAAACAGTTTGATCATCTTTTGAAATATATCTGAAGAATATCTGAAGAATATCTGGGGCAATACTGAGTACGGGAAGCCTGTTGCTGTTTTGGGCAGAACGTGAAACTCTCATCAGCAACACCACCATGCACTATCTACAGATGAACTGGAACCACGCAGATTTTTAAAATACATTGGAGTGAGTTCGCCATTAACAAATGACAGTAAATTTTAACCGAAAGTTACTTTTTAAAATGCACGGGCAGAACATATAACTCCTCGAAAGAGTGTAACCAACTTGAAATCATGAATGTTGTGATTTTTTTTTTTCTTGGATCTTGTGACAAAATACAACAGATGAAATAATTGAAAGAACAGAAAAGACTGCATCTGGATTTGCATGGAACACACAAAGATGGTGTTGGTTCAATAGACGGATTTGAGTTACGCAGCGTACTAGGGATACCTCAAATCAGGGAAAAAAGCCCTGCACGGAAACTTTGTTGTATACATTTTTAAACACAAACAGTTTGAAGTGAAAAAAAGATGTACTGTATAATCCAGTGTACTAGTAGTATATAAATAATATAGATACAAGTGGGTAGAGGCACTAACGGCAAAACATACAATCAGAATCGAAGAATGAGATGCTTGCTTAATCAATCTTCTGTAACAATGCTGTCAAAGTACGACACAGAATCAGTCATGATTAACAAAAGTCCTAGAACAGAGCTATGCTGCTATTAAAGATTTTTATGATGAGGGAGAATGCATATACCATTTCAAAGGTGTATAAGCGTAAGACCAAATGGAAATATATAGGTAAAAACAGACTGAATTTTGAGAGTAAGCAACTTGGTCTCAGAGTTCACTGTTTCTTAAACTAAGCAATTTTCAAGGAAACAAAGCTTTTCATAAGAAGCTTGTGATCGACTTAGATCCTTAATCCTATTATGAATGGTCAAAATGATTAAACACAGGCCTGGGGTTGAATAGATAATTTATGAGAATGGGGTAAATTAATATAACAAATGGTTTCACGTTCAAGTAGTTCACAGAAGTTTTGTTATGCTGCTCATCCTTGAAAACATGGGTGTAATGCACATTTGTAAACAAATATAAAACAGTATGGGTGTAATGCACATCTGTAAACAAATATAAAACAGTATGGGTGTAATGCACATTTGTAAACAAATATAAAACAGTATGGTTGTAATGCACATTTGTAAACAAATATAAAACAGTATGGGTAATGCACATTTGTAAAACAATATAAAACAGTATGGGTGCAATGCATATTTGTAAACAAATATAAAACAGTATGGGTGTAATGCACATTTGTAAATAAATATAAAACAGTATTTATCACGAGTTTTTTAACTGTGTACATCTGAAATTATGTTGGCAATTAGTTACTGATACAATTAATGATGGTAATAATTACAGTACATAATTTCCTCTCAAGCCATCATTCGCTATCTATTAAAATGAAAAGGGGATTGGTTCTAGTAGAGTTCTTTATATTCAAATTCAAAATCAGCCAGACATTGTTATGCTATAACAAACCTAAAATACTCTGAACGACCAGCACAGCATCAAAAATAGAGTTCAATGACGAACATGTCGTATTATATACATTTGTGGTAGTAATAGTCCTGTGCAACTCTTCTGTGGAACCACAGACAAATCCCCGCTTAACTGTGTTTTTTCTTGTTCCTATAATGAAGTCGGGCCAGTGGTTCTCACCGACGGTTGGTCATGTACTAGTGCCACATGTGGGGAACAAATCCAACAGGGAAAATCTGGAGAATAATGGGTTGCACCATGGATTCTACTCACCCCAGTCACATAGCATAGAAAAGGAAAATATAGATAACTGATCAGATAGGCTGCAGTTAACAATGCCATTGCATATCTGCGAAAGGAACGTTCATTTACCCTTTTGGAATATTGTAAGATAAGTTTGTACTAAAGTCATACTGATCAGGGGTGTGACTCCGTTTGGTCTCTGAGAAGAGTTCGCACACACCCTGATTGGCGACTCTGCTGTGACCCAGTTGTGGCTGAGCTACTTGAGGGCCCAGTGCTAATACTGAATGGATGTCAGCTTTTGTCTGTCAGGCAGATTGAGTTGTGTTTATAGAGTATAGAGAATGGCCTGGAGTACCTTTAAGGTAAAATAAATTCCGCATTGTTTTTGCATGTTTGATCCATTTAAAAAAAAATTTATATCATCAAATTGTTATTTTAAGAACATTATTGATGTATAATATCGTTAATCAATCGCTCCTGACCTCACTTTCCCTCTGACCTTCTAGAAAAGATAACTATGATCTGTAATTATGAACAGAGACTCAGACTGGGACTGTTTTTTTTTCTTTCTGTTTTCGGTTGTGTGTGTGTGTGTGTGTGTGTGTGTGTGTGTGTGTGTGTGTGTGTGTGTGTGTGTGTGTGCGTTCTTTCTTCTTTTTTCTCTTTAGTTTTTTCAATCATGCATTCTGTCCTGATCCTCTGGCATGCATCAATCCCCAGAGGTGGCGACATCGTTCCTCTCCCGTCTGCGTGAGGAGTTCTGTCCACAACACCCTTCCCTGTAGCCCCAGCTGACCTACAGTGGCTATTGGAATAACCTTGGGACTTACTTTCACGCTTCGGTATTATGAATGAGTGGGGACTGGGGAACAGCAAAGTGTGTGTAAGTGGTTAGGACAATGACTTTGATTCTTGATCCTAAAACTTGAAAAGATCATGCAGATTCCTCCATAAGAGAGAGAGAGAGAGAGAGAGAGAGAGAGAGAGAGAGAGAGAGAGAGAGAGAGAGAGAGAGAGAGAGAGAGAGAGAGAGAGAGAGGCTCTGTTCGTTTTTTTTTTTTTTTTTTTTAAGAGAGAGAGAGAGAGAGAGAGAGAGAGAGAGAGAGAGAGAGAGAGAGAGAGAGAGAGAGAGGCTCTGCTTGTTGTTTGTTCGTGTTTTCTATTGTGATGTTCGTTTTGGCCAGCTAGATAATGGACCTGGGCACCAGAAGTTTATACTGTGCTGTAAATAATTCCTTCCCCAGGATTTTGAATGCTATCCTCTAGATATCTCCAGAGAGAGGGAGTTTTGGGAATTGAAAAGCGTTTACACAGAAACTCTATTTTTTACATTGAAAGCTCCCCCCCCTTTCTTCCTCCTTTTCAAGCTTTGGTGTTCTATTAATATGTTCCAATTTCAGGAGTGCTGTGTGCATTGGTCGTGATCTCCAAATAGCCGTTGTGAAACTTCTTCTTAAAAACATTTCTGTTTGTCACTACCTTTAAATGTTAATCTACTGTAACACCCTCTGGGGTGGTAAGCCTTTGCGTCCCCTAATGATGACCCTCTTTTGGGCCATTCTCCGGAAGAGGTTTATTAATTTACATTAGGCATGAAGTGTGTGCGTTTGATTTGTTCAGTTTTTTGTGTTTTTTGAGTGGAAGGTTGACAGTGAGAGTTCCTGCCTTTGCTCACCAGATGGCCTTATCCGCATACTTCAGGCGTCCAGACAGACAGTGCATGTCACCATAGCAACCCCAAGTCAGCATTGAAGCCACGGTGAACCTGCTGTGAACGACTTGGTCCAGACAGACAGTGCATGACAGTGCATGACTCCATAGCAACCCCAAGTCAGCATTGAAGCACGGTGAACCTGCTGTGAACGACTTGGTTCATCAGTTATTATGGATGGAATAAGAGATGTCTTTTCTTGCCAAGCAGTACCCAGTAGATGCTGATACCTTTAAGATAGTCATACGCATTTCTCTTCACAAGCAGCTCAGAGAGAAGACTGCAAAGAAACAAAAAAGAATTTCTGTGTCTCTCTGCCTCTACAGTTCGTATCTAACCGCCTTAACATATGTGAAAGTCCTCATCAATGACAGGAAAAAACAAACATTCGCCACATCAGTGCCGTTGGTGCACTCAGTGGCACTCTATCCATTTGCTGGAATATTTTGTCTGCCATTTATTCTCACTCTCCGTAACATGATTATTTGCACGCTAAGAACAATCTGAAAGTAAGGAAAGTAAATCATATGCAGCGGGTGGCAGTAGACAATAAGTGACAAATCAGGAGAGCATTTTGTCCCAGATTTGAGTACCTTAGAAATAATCTAGTGGCATAAGGAAAATGAAAGGTAACATAGAGCACGAACTGTTGTGTTTTGATGATACGTCCTTACCATGGTTGTCCACTGGATTGCCCTGTCTTTTTGTGCTTTAGTTGGTTGTACTTGTACCATTATGATGTGTTACACACACACACACACACACACACACACACACACACACACACACACACACACACACACACTCTCTCTCTCTCTCTCTCTCTCTCTCTCTCTCTCTCTCTCTCTCTCTCTCTCACTCACACTCTCTCTCTCTCTCTCTCTCTCTCTCTCTCTCTCACACACACACACACACACACACACACACACACACACACACACACACACACACACACACCTCACGAACCATTTCATTCACCTTTTATCACTTTAAAGGATCACTGTTACGTTTTATTGGGTACCATCTCACAGTGGAATTGTATCAAATGAAAAAGAATTGATCACGCAACAAAAAGAGCAGCTAGAAATATGGAAGGACAACTTCACTTAAAATACCGTTAGATCTTTCAGAATGCTATTCCTTAATTGACAAAATAGACTGAGAAAGGCTTCCAACAGTCCTTAATGAACTCGGAATCTCAGTATTATCATAACACACAGAAATAAAACAGCAAAAAAGTATTTCACTCGTATACCTAGAGATGTAAGAAGCTAAATTCACAGATTACGTTTAAATTCGCTGAAAACAAAATTCAATAGAAATGTTAGATGTATGTATGGAAATGCACTAAGTGTTTTACATTTGTTCATTCATCGCCCCAAAACAAAGAGACTTGCTTATCATGGCCGGTTAGGCCATGAGCTGGCCTATACCCCCCCCCTTCACCCCCCTAGGGATTTTTGTACATGATAATGGCTCAATAGCTTGACCATTTTACTACACGAATCAGGTTGTCTGCAAGTCAGCAGCTGCTGTTTGTGTGTCTGTAGAACCAGTTCTAGTACGTGCACCCTCCGAACCTCATCGCACTGTCCACGGTTTACATCGTACTGACATTGTCTCTTTATAATTGGCTGTTGTAATAGAAAAAGGGCAATTTCTACAAATTCAACCTTTTTTTATCAGTTTGATAGCATTCTAATTCGGGTTTCTGTAGTGTGTTGCAGTGATCTCACCTGCATCCAGTTATGGCAGATGAGAAACCTCTGACACTGAAATCCAGCAGGCTTCCGGAAAGAAAACGAAGACTGTGGGTCCAGTCTGCATCATTCACTTTCAGCAGAATAAAAGAGACTGCAAAGTAAGGCAGCTTTCTGAGTGTGGCTTCGGGAAAATCAAAGAGGCAGCTGAGGTCAGAAAAAAAAAAAAAAACATGGCAGTGAAAGTGAACGGTTGACTGACATTTGTTCCCAGATACCAGATGAATACATTCCGCATCAACAGGGTTATCACAGGTGGTGTACACTAACTTTACAAATATCTCCAGACTTTTGAAACGAAAGCATCCACCCGAGGAGGGAGAACCAAGTTTCTCAAAGAAACCAAGAGCAACAAACCCAACGGCGACCAGAGTGTTGGAAAGAAACCAAGAGCAACAAACCCAACGGCGACCAGAGTGTTGTTGCCTGCTGACAAATGCTTTTTTGTGATAAGAATCGTATTACAAAGAAAGGACATGTTGAAAGCTTGGTCAAATGTGTCACAAAAACAGCTGATGACTCTGTTAAAGAAGCAGCCCAGAGAAAACAAGACCAAAACATTCTCTTTTGAAGGTGCAAGACATTGACTTGGTTGCTCGAGAAGCACATTATCACAGCTCATGTCGTAAAGATTACACTAGAGAGGATGATAGGAACCAGAGAACCATCAAAGATGCCCAAACCGTTGAACAGCAAGCTGCACACAAAGCTGCATTCTACCATATTGTTCAATATGTGAAGGACAGCATTATTGAAGGAAGCAATGTAGAACGGATGACCATGTTAAGAGAAAAATATCAGCAATACATGCTTGAAAATACACCCCACATTACAATGAAAATTACAGAACAGGCAAGCTAAAGTCCAAGCTGAAAAAAAAGAATTTGACAACCAAATACAGTTCTGGCAACCTAATTACAGAAGTGAACTCGTCTATTCATCAGTTGTTCCCAAAGGTCAAGCAGTTGAGACAGCATTTGAGACTGCTGCCTCTGATTCCAAGAGGCTGGAGGAAGCAGTTCTAGTTCCTCGCAGGATCATTCACTGTGCTCAGCGAGAAGCCCGGCCAATGCCCTGGCCTCCCTCAGCCAGTTTTCTGCTGAGTGATGCTATCAGTCCACCACCTTACCTCCAAGAGTTTATTTCAGTACTCATTACAGGAAAGAAAAAGGGCAGGAGTCATCAGAAAGAAATCAAAGATTGGCCAAGTCCTTTTCCCAAGACCTTTGTCAGGCTGCATCAAGAGGTCAGTGGCTGATGCCAAAGCATCTTCTTTTTGGCATGACACTTCGGCACCTCACAGGGAGTGCTGAAGTGATCACTCTGATCCATCGCTTCGGAAACTGTGCTTCCTACTCGTGCATCTTAGAGCTGGAAACGGCAATCTGCAAGGACATTGATGACAGAGAGACAGTTCTTTCCCCATCAATCAGACCAGACAGGAATGTGGTCACACATCTGTATTGGGACAATTTTGATTTGAATGAAGAGACCCCATCTGGCGCAGGCACAACACACTGCTCATGGACTGATTATTCAGGAGGTTGCAGAGTGCAGTGCAGATGTCTTGGCTGAAATTCCTGCTTCTTTACCTAGAACTAAAGATCGATCAGTCGCAAGCAGATCAACAGTGCTTGAGCCGTGCTTTGCAAAGAGCAAATGTGAATCGAATTTAGCAGTTACACTGACAGAAGCACCTCACATGGAAATCTGTAAAGTCATCTGACATTCTGTGGATGTGCTGCAGGGCTCTGGCCAAGGATAGTGCACAGACAGTTCCGTCTTGGGCTGGATGGGTTTCTCTCACAGCAAGCAGTGCACAAAGCAGCTCCAATGAATCAACAGGGGAGTATATGCCTCCTGTCTTCGCTCCTATCACTGACAATGCAACAGTGCAGCATATCTTGCGCATATCGCAAGAAGCTTCCAAGCAGGTGGGCCAGCAGTATAACCTTAAACGCAGAGTCTTTCATCTTGCAGACAAGCAGAAATTGAAAAGGCATATAGTGAGCTACCTAAAACACACTGTCTTCAAAAATCCCTGGGGGGGGGGGGGGGGGGGGGGGGGGGGGGGGGAGGGTTTCCCTACTGGGCCCACGGCCTAGGTGGTAATACTACGGATAGAGCGACGTCATCACTCTCTAAAACGTTGAATGATTGTTCGTTGCTCAGATTAGTTAGTCAACGTTTCTTACAGAGT
>JADBJO010014695.1:45000-46597 GCA_016801955.1 Conus betulinus
TGAAATGGACCGAAGTAGGCATGGCAGTGTGGGTGTGGTTGGCACAGAAACTGAAGTGGACCGAAGTAGGCATGGCAGTGTGGGTGTGGTTCGTATAGAAACTGAAGTGGACCGAAAAAAAAAATGTTGAACGTTGTAACAACCACACATTTATAACAATACACATTTTGTTTTCTTGTGTGTGTGTGTGTGTGTGTGTGTGTGTGTGTGTGTGTGTGTGAGAGAGAGAGAGAGAGAGAGAGAGAGAGAGAGAGAGAGAGAGAGAGAGAGAGAGAGAGAGAGAGAGAGCGTGCAAGCGTGCGTGCATGCCTGCGTTCGTGCGTGCGTCCGTCCGTGCGAGCGTGTGTGCGTGCGTTCGTGTGTGCGTGCGTTCGTGTGTGTGTGTGTGTGTGTGTGTGTGTGTGTGTGTGTGTTTGCGAAATGTTGCTCCATTCTCTCTAACTCAAACGTTGGCTCAGGTACTCAGCTCCAGTATTGTCTCTACCCAGGATAACACACAGATACCCACTCACATGCTCACGCACCATCATGCATTTGGAGGTAAGGTAAGGTAATGTTGCTTATAGCCTAGCCGACCGTAAAGGGCCATATCACGGCTGTCACCGCGTTTAAAATCAACTCAAAAGTCATCCAAAAACAAACAAACAAACAAAAAGCATCACTGATGCCTTTGAAATATACCTTCTAACGACGAGCCAGAAACTTCGTTAACTGTTTTTCTTCTGTAAAATCTTAGCTCAGCTGAAAAATGTTCATCTCTTTCAGAAACTCAAAGATCACGTCAGGTGGGACATCTCTGAACAGGGTCGTCATGGAGTCTGCTGCAAAGTGTTTATGTCTCACATCGTGCACGTCCCAACAATCTAAACGAATATGTTTCGCTGTGAGTGGAGCATGACATGGAATGCACCACGGAGCTTCTTCACCTTTTAAAAGATAAGATGGGGTATAAACGAGTGGCCTGTGCGCAAGCGGAGCAATGCTGTTTCGTCTTTACGGCCGCCTCTGGAACATGTAAAAACCCTTTCTGTTTTGGACGGATTTTAAATAATTTGTTATCAGTCTGCGAGTCCCATTCCTCTTGCCAGAGGTCTTTGACGTAAGCCTGTGTTTTGGGTTTCAAATCAGTGTGAGGAACAGACCACCTGCTCAATTTTTCCTTTGTGGCATTCTTGACTAGCTGATCAACCATCTCATTGCATTTGGACAGACACAAATATATTACACACAGTCGTATGCATACAAGCACACAAACATACACACACGCATGGACATTTACATGCGCACACATGCACATTCTTCATACATTTGTTATCACCCAATAGGTCACAGAATCACATGCACTAACACACTGACGCGTACACATACACACAGAGACACGTTGTCACCTATACCTATTTATCAACACCTAAAATGTCTGACAAAACCCTGAAAAAGTCCATGTTGGTGATAACCATACGGCCAGCAGTAACGCTATGAACAGTTCTTCCTTCTGTAATCTTTGTGGCCAGACGAACGTTTGCTTCTACTGCTTGTTGTTGGCATCTGTCTGACTCGAGAGACGATCGTGTTGCTGTGGCTGAAGAGCTCGATCCTC
>JADBJO010014696.1:0-46588 GCA_016801955.1 Conus betulinus
ACAGCCCCGCAAAGGCCAGGCGTAAAAGTGACTTTAACAACAAAAAAACAATCGGGGAGACAGAAAAAAAAAGGACCCCCCCAAACAAAAAACAAAACAAACCAAAACAAAAACAAAGAAAGAAAAAGAAAACAGTACAGAGCTGTGCAATAGTCGACGGACTCTGGCTTCGCCATTGCGGTACAGACCAGCAGCCACGGATTCGTATTGGAAACTGGATCGGCTCATCAGCTTAAGGCAGCCGGGTCCATCTTTCAAGTCACCCGATTCCATGCGAATTCAGATCAGAGAGGAGAGAGAGAGAGGAAGAGAGAGAGAGAGAGTGTTGTGTGTGTGTGTGTGTGTGGTGTGTGTGTGTGTTTGCACGCGATGCGTGTGAGCGTTAACGTTGCTGAACGGATCCTGGACCTCCCATTTGATCCGGATTGCTAACGGACCCCGGATGCTGGATCTGTCCTTTGATTCGGATCGGCAACTAAAAAAAAAAAAAAAAAAAAAAAAAAAACAACAAATAAACGGGTTCGCCCATGGGGCCGTCATTCCATCCTTCCAAGTTTCGTTGAAATCGGTTCAATGGGTTTGACGTCATCTGGCTGACAGAGACAGACTCACTCACGGACACTGGTTTTTAAACCGGTCATCTACGACGGAGGTAATGTGAACAAAAGCTCAGTATTGTCATTGAAACAGGGGCTCGAATTTTGGAACTAAATTATGAAACACAACAATGGTACCCTTTCCCTCGTACGTTTTTATTTCCCCATCGCTCAGTGAGCCATTATCTGGGCCTGCAGGGTCTGGTGTTCGACTGTGTAGGAGGTTTAAAGGAGGGTCTGGGTCCTCCACCAGTGGAGTACAGAGGAAAACGTGCCAAAAAATGCCGTGTTGTGGTAGCCGGGGGTCGGGGAAGGAAGGGGAAGGGGTTGGGTGGGGAGGGTCCAAATCTCTTGCACTCCTTTTTCCGTCCAGCCCTGCCAGTGGTGTTTCCCTGCTTGCTTGCTTTTTCTTTTTTCTTTTTTTTTTTGTTGTTGTTGAAATCATGGAAAATCAGTTGGCAACGCATGTCCTGTCCGACTTCTGTTGGCGTGGCATCTATGTGATAGTTGACTCGGCGTTTGGCCTGGACATTAACAAGCCGTGTGTGTGTGTGGTTTTGTGTGTGTGTTTCCGTTCAGCATTTTGATTTTTTTTTGGTGTATCCAGTAAAAAAACAAAAACAAAAAAACAAAAAAAAAACTGATTTGGGACGCATGCTTTCTTTCACATTCGTCAGTCTTTTTCGTTTAGGACACGTCAACAACAGCTCTTCTAGTGTAGCTGAAATAACTCATGCTTTCTCTCCACATTCTTTCATTCAGACACACTTTCTATAGCTGGTGACACATGCTTTCTTTCCACAGTCTTTCAGTTAGGACACACTTTCTATTACTGGTGACCTGGGTATGCTTTCTTTCCCCACCACCTTTCATTAGGACACACTTTCCACGGCCATTGTCCTTCTCAACTTCTCTGACACAAACGACCTGGAACACCGGACGATGATGCGCGCACTTATTTTTTTTTTATACCCTCCACGAAGTAGGAAGGCCATGGTTTTCGACACCGTCTGTCGGTTTCTCTGTGTACACCGACGAGGAAGAACGAAGAAATAGAAGCGATTTTTAAGGACACGTCGGGAGGAGAGAGATGCGATGTGGCCGACAGACGAACTATGAGGGGGGGCGGTTCCAGAATGTATGGGGGATTAACGTTTGATAGTTGTTCTTATAGGCCATCATGATTTTAAAACTTGCGTCGAAAGAAAAACTAGTTTATAGAACAGCTTCCACAATGTGACGTGACACTGATGCTGTGAAAAAAAAAAAAATGGTTTGTCATTTGCTAAATGCCAGTATTCGTTTTTGCTCGTCCCCATGGAAAAAAACCGAACCAAACACACACACACATACACACAGGGGGGACCTTCCATTAGAACCTCCGCCAGATTTTCTATTGTCAGTGACAAACCTGCATGTGAGTTTCTTCCGAAGATAATGATCGAGGGGGGTGGGCGTTGGGAGGTAGAAATAACCAAATCTTCCGAAATAAAAAAAAAAAAAATGAAAAAAAGAGAAGGAGAGGTGAGAAGGGTGGGGAGGGTAGGACAGAGGGGGGGGACTCAATAGTGGGGGGAGAAGAAATAAAAAAGATAAGAAAAGGAGAGGGGAGGGGGAGCGAGAGGAAAGAAGAAAGAAGAAAGAACATGAATCTTTTTCTTCCTATTTCTTTTCTAGGGGGGAGGAGAGAGGCTTTTTTTGAAGAAAAGAGGAAACCTTTTTTTTTTTTCTTTTTTTTTTTTTTTTTTTTTTTTTTTTTTTTTTTTTGTTTTTCCCTTTGAAAAAAAAAAAAAGAAAATTCGAAACACGCACTTATGGTCTGAAAGCAATGGAACTGCAATAATACAATGTGGAACGCAATGGAAATCAGCAGACGACACGGTCAGAGTACATCGCGCGACAAAGTGTAGTGGTTGCAGAGTAGGGGAGTACTCGCCCGGATAGGACAGCGGTTGGAGGGACAAACGAAGGCGACAATCATTGGAAGTATTGAACTGATTAATTTACAAAATTTTGATATGAGAAGATGACAGACCGGGTGGCCATAAGGAATTTGACCCATTTGAATTATAGCGGCTAGAGGCAGTTGGGAAAACGGGAGCATCGATTGGTGTGTTTTTCAAGGATCTATTGTCATTATTTGCAGCACGATAGAGTTAACAAAACAGTACTAAAATCCACTGAACAATGTAAAAGATGTGATTCGTTTGAATAGCCTTGTTAGATGTCTGTGTCGCTTATCAGAGGGTCCTTCACTCTTTAATAGCATTTCTGTGAGATTTTTCCTTTTTTCCATTTTCAAGTTTAGTTCTATTTGTTCTATTCTTCTTTCTATTTCATTTGCCGTAGGTGTCTGCAGCACGGTTGGCTGACACCAGGGTTGATTAAACAAAAGTGTATTTTTGTTCAAGCACGAGCGAGGACTGACGTTCGAGGGAGGAATGCGAGGCAATCACGGGAGGAGTCTTCCTCAGCATCACAACAACAGGACGAACTCGTCCCAAGGTTAATAATGGGGCAAGTGGCAAAACATATTGTGGCCTTGATTTGGATGTGTGTGAACAAAAAATAGGAGCGGGGCTAAAGTCGTCCTCAACCTCGTCGAAGGGCAAACCTGATGATCTTTTTTTATTGCTGTGAAGCGGTTTAAGTGGGTGGCCAAGGTTTGGTATTATATATTCTGTCCTGTCCTGTTTTCTTCCTCCCCGGGGGGGTAACTTTTTTTTTGTGTGTTGTTTTTTTTTTATGGCTGCTTGCTGTATAAGTGGGCAGCTTCTGTCCTTGGCGTAACTCGCGTCTAGGCTGTGCCAGGGGGCTGATTAAGCCCCTTCTTTGTTGTGCCTTGGCCGGCGCTAAGGCTGTGCCTGGGGCGAGGTTAAAGCCCCCGTCTTTTGGTGCCTTGGGCCTGCCGTTATGGCGTGTCCTGAGGCTTTGGGTTGTAAAGACGCCTGGCGGGGTGGCTTTTGAATGCACAGGGGTGTCACTGCGCTCGCTGTGCCTGGCCACCCCTGGTTAAAAATAAATAAGCCCTCTTGCTTTGTTTGTGCTAAGTTGAGCACGTGCGCTAAGGACCTGTGCCTGGGTGCATTATAAGTTGAGCCCTCGTCTTATTGTTAAAAAAAAATGTGTGGGGGCCAGTTTGGCAGTGCGCTAGGAAGAAGGGGCCGGTTGAAAAGCCGGGGGGGGGGGGTGGGAGCATAGGTGCCTGGGAGAGCCTGTGTTCAGAATCCCTCAGTTCTTTTCGTGTGGCCTGGGCACTGCGCTGGAGGCTGTGCCTGTGGGCTGTGGTGTTTTTGAGAAAAAAGGCAAAAAGAAAAAAACACAAAGGGAGGGAATAGTGTACACAAATGTGTGTGGGGGAGAAGGGGTTGTAAAAAAAAAAAAAAGAAAAGGGGGGGGTAAAGGGGGGGGGGGAAAAAATTAAATGTTCATGGGTGCCGGGGGGGGGGGGGGGAATTAAGGTCACTGGGGAGGGGGAAAGCGCGTGAGGGGGGGGGGGGGGGGAACGTGGGTGGGGCCTTGGTGAACAAAAAATGTGTGGAAGCGGGGGCCTCTTGGACTTTGGTATAGAAAAAAAAAAAAGGTAACATTGTGCCTTGGCACTGACTCATAGGCTGTGCCTGGTGGCTGTGTGTGACTGCCCTCGTCCTTTTGTGCCTTGGCAGTGCTCTAGGCCCGTGCCTGAGGCTGGGCCTGGGGGCGTGTGTTAGCCCCGGTCTGTTTGTCCTTGGCACTAACTAGCGCTGATCTGTGCCTGGAAGAGCCAAAAGTGTGAGTCCCTTCTTTTGTGCCTTTTTGCACGAGGGCGCTAAGGACTGTGCCTGGGGGCTGTTTTGAGCCCTCGTCTTTTTGTGCCTTGGCACGCGCTAGGCCTTGCCTGTGGGCTGTGTTGAGACCCTCGTAGATTTTGTGCCGGGTGGCTGTGCACTAGGCCGTGCCTGGGGGCTGTTGTAGTGTTGAGCCTCGTCTTTTTGTGCCTTGGCATTGCACTAGGTTTGCCTGTGGGCTTGTGGTGAAGCCCTTCCAGTGACTAAGGCTTAAAAGCATTGTAACCCTCTCATCGCTGCCCCATATGGCAGGAACTTTACAATCTTAAGTAGGTTTTTTTGTTTTGTTTTTTAATAGACATTGAAGCTCCTCAAAAGTTAGTGCGGCAGATTTGGGGTGGAGCTTTACAATCTAAGTAGAGTTTAAAAAAAAAAAAAAAAAAGGGAAGAAACTAAAAAAAAAAAAAAAAAGAAACTAAAGCTCGACAAGTTAGTGCAGCAGATGTGGTGGAATTTTAACAATCTAAGTAGATTTTTTTACTATTAAAAATTAGAAACTAAAGCTGCTCAAGTTATTGCAGCGGATTTGGTGGAATTTTGCAATCTAAGTAGCCTTTCTTTTCTTCTTTTTGAATTGAAACTAAAGCTCCTCGGGTTAGTGCAGCAGATTTAGTATGTTCATATTTACTGTGTAGAAGAATGTCCACACCCTCCAAGGGGTATATAATGGTAGGTCGGGGATAAATAACCCTTCCATGAGAGCAGGAGTACCGGGAACCCCAACACAACACTTTACCACCTGCGCATGTTTAACATGGGCTTCAACAGGATTCGAACTTGCGATGTATAGATGGTGAACCAGGCGCTCCACTGCAGGGGCCAGTTTGTGTTCATGAAACACAGTCATTGTGATGTACGTACAGTCGTGATGTACGTTGCCGAACATGTTATTCAAACCAAGTTAGCGTGGTGCAAGTTGTGTACTACGTTGAAAGGATTCCTCCTTGTCAGACATGTGGGTGAGTGTGCACCCATTCAAGTGAGTGTTGATTTCTGAATTGAAGTGTGTGCATTCAGTCGAGTGTGCGCACGTGCGTGTAAGCAAGTGAGAGAGAGCAAGCGGTGTGCAGGCATATAGTTATACTTGTGTCAGAAAGCAAGAGAGAATAGGTTTGCTATTATATATGTTTTTGGGAGTCATGTTTGCAAGTATTTGTTATTGTGTATGAAGGCAAGTTCACCGTTATTTAAGGCATGACTGTTCATACAAAAATGACAGAAATGGAGAACATGAGCATTTGTCCAGGTTAAGAATGTGCCAAGAAAAGCAGAGAATGAGAGACAGACAAAAAACAAAAGCGTGCTCAAGAACACAAAAAAATACAACAAACAAACAAAAATGGATACCACAGCACACACACATGTAACTGCCCCTAAACTGAGGTAGGATAATAATCTATATGAAAACGAAGGTTATAGCAGGCTAATAGCAACAGAAGAAACAAACAATACTCTTAAGGCCTTCATTGGTAATAAGTAGATGGGGAACGAAACATGGCAATCATCATGACCGGTTTTCTGTCATTATGCAGTTTGCAGTGCAGTGATAATTTGCAGTTATGCAGTACTGGTCAGAATCCGATACCCTAATGGATAGTAGTACAACAACCTAGCAAAAAAAAAAAAGAGAGAGAGGAGCAGGGAAGACATAAAGCAATGTGAAAAGGAAAGAAAGAAGAAAGATTGCAAGAGCTGCAGCTAGGGGGCTAGTATCAAGAAGATATGCTGCCACAGAATGAAAATGAAACGAGATCATTTTTCATTTTTTTCTGAAACATTGAACTTAGATTCAAGCCATGGAACACCATGGCGACAGGTGGACTACCTGGAAGCAGACATCAGGACACGTGGGATATAGGACTTGGAACCAGACTGGGGGGAAAAGAAAAAAGGGCCCCAGAACAGAAATGCTGGAGGAGGTCATTGGATGGTAAGGCCTGGTGCCCCCAGGAGGCGGTAAATAGGCCCGATGATGAATGATGATAACACAGAATGAAAGGGAAAAGAAAAGATTAGACCCCACGATGGCAGACATTTAACTGGAATTGAAAAAGATGAAAATGGAAACAATTTGCAACAGAGAAGCGCACGACAGAAGAGGGAAAAAGTCAAGAGAAAAGGCCAGATATGAAAATGAAGAAGGCCAATGGTTTAGAAAAGAAGAGAAGAGGGAAAAAACAACCCCCAACAGTTATAAAAGAATCAAGAACGGTAGTAAAATCGTGAAAGAAAAACACAAAAATGCCAAATCAGTAATGTAACAGAATAAATACGAATGAAAATGTGACATGCAGCAATCTAGAAAATGGAAGAGGAAACTGGCAAAGCAGCATTGAAAAAGGAAAGGATGATTGGATGAAGATGGCACACAATTTCAGAATAAACAGAACAGAAAAAATTGCGAAGCTAGCATGAAAAGAAAGATGTAAGATGCAGCGAAACAGATGAAGACGCCAGGAGGACAGAATACGGGGAGGACATGACAGAAGCAGTGTCAAAAGAAGGAACAAGACGGGAGAGATGGCCAACAAATTGCAGAGAAGGGGGGAGAAGGAGGAAAAATGCAATGCAGCATGAACCCAGAAAAAAGGCGCGGGGAGAGGGGACCAACAGTTCAAGAAAACCCCAAAGGAGGGAAGGATAACAGGCAGCGCGTGTGACATGTTGAAAGGGTGAATATGACAGAGAGTTTAAAGAAGAGAAAGGAAAAGTTTAGCTGTTGTCGAAAAAAGAAAGAAAGAACCACGAGACATGGCAAAAGTCCAGAACAGAAAAGGACAACGTCGTGGTGACAGGTTATCTGTCAGTTATGCCAGTTCGCGGTGTGCAGGATTAATTCATGCCCCAGTAAAGCCCTGGCCGATAGAATATACGGAGAGAGTAGATACATATACGTCCACTAAAGTGTATTGTGGCCTCCTATCTAGATGTTTTGAAGGAATTTCTATTGCCACAGCTCAGATACAAAGAGGAAATGCCCTAGCCTGCGACAAAGAATTGCACATGATGAGGCTCCGTCATTAAAGTGCCTTTGACAACAGTGAGTCTTGACGCCTGTGCTTGTGCTACTTTGAGTATGCCCCGCCATTTTGCCCCAGCCCTAGCTTGGACTCACTCGCCTTCCAACAAAAGTCTGTGTTGCCAGGTCTTACTTTGCCATCATTGCACAGTGGCTATATAGCGTTGCTTCAACTGGCTTGTTATTGCATTTTGTTTTCCACATAAAGCTGCCCAAAAAGAAGAATGAAAAAGAAGAAAAATTAAAAGCAGCCTTAACAAAAAAAAAAAGAAAAGACAGGAGAGACGGATCTGAGAGGAAGGGAAAGCGAGGGATTGGCCGAAGAGCAGGGGAGAGCAAGACATAAAGCAAGTGCTGAAAGGAAAGGAAAAGATGAAGATCGGCAAACAATTTAGAAATTGATGCTACTACAGAATGAACATGAAAAAGCGGTCGTTCCGGACAAGGAAACACCTGGCGCATGGGACCTGGAAGGAGCAGACATCAGAACGTGCGGTGGGACGACTTGGAACCAGATTGGGAAAAAAAGAGCACAGAAAGAGAATGCTTGGTGGTCCTTGAGCTGGGCGCGCCCTGCCTGCCCCAGGAGAGGGTCAATAATCTAATAGGCGATATGATGATGATGATAACGCAGAATGCACAAGGGCAAAGAAAAGCTTGAGCGACTGGCCCAGTCATTGAACGGACATGAAAAGATGAACAATGCGAAACAATTTGCCCAACAGAGAAGAGAAAAGAAAAGCACAGATATGAAAAGAGGAAGATGGCAAAAGATTTAGAAAGAGAAGATGGAAATGTGACACAACAGGATATAGAAAGATCAAATGGGTAGGAATTCAGAAAGAGAAACAAGATGCCAAAGCCGTATGCGCCTTTAAAAGTATAAAGTTAAAAACAATTTGAAATAGCATACATAAGCCTTACAACTAAAATAGAAATTCAGTAAGCACAGACTCTGAAACTCAGTAAGTATTCATTATTTTTCTTTTGAAACAGTTGAGTGGGAGGAATAGACGTTGGTCACATGCCCGGCGTGTCATAATCGGCCCTCAACCTGTGCATAGAAAATAAGAGACTGTATGCAATGTTTTAATTACAGGAAAATGCGTATGTCACAAATCATGGCACTTATTTGCTTCTTGAATCGTCAGAGTCCAATTTCACAATGTACCCCCCCCCCCCAAAAACACCCCCCCCCCCCAAACTATTACCCCCCCAACAAAAGAAAAAACCCCCCCCCCCCCCCACCAAATTTGAAAAACACAAATGCCCCCCCCCCCGCCAACACAGACACCCAAAGCGGAAATTTATGCACAATGCTATTTGCTCCGATGTCGGCGAACTTCTGAATGACGGCTGTGAGGCTTTTTTCTTTTTTTATTGCTAGGTTCATCGGCCATCAATACAGTTGAGCCACATACGCATTCGCTTTACTGCTTTGCCTGATTAGACGCCAATGTTTCATCAAAACTTCAATTAACTGAGATATTTGGTTAGTACTACCGCTTTTCAAAAGCATAGTATGCTTTAGACTTGAAAGTACTAACATTGAAGTTTAATTCGTCCCTCTATAGCCAGCCCCAAGCCATTGGAGACAATCACGGTTATTTCGCTCTGATTGATGTGGAAGAGACGAGGGCTTTTGCGTCCCTTTTTAAACCATTCCGGTTCATTCGAGTGTATCTGTTTCTGCTTCTTCAAAAGATCGTTCTCGACTTCAACATCGCAGCGTCGATCGATTTCAAGTAAAAATTTTTGTTCGAAAAATACTTTTTACCATAACCGGAAAAATAAATTTCGTAAATCGCATAGCTACTTGTTATATTGTGTGAATTGCCTGTAGAAATAGAAAATACGGAAGTATCCGTAGAGCGCTAGGGCATGTATGCGACCAAGCGCACACAAAAATAACTAACTATAATCTCGAAAATGGAAGATGAAAATGCAATCAAGCATGGCTAATGGAGCAGGATATAGGAAGATGAGACTGCAAACAACAGTACAGTGGATCAACAGGAATGAAGGCCATGCGCAGCTTAGTCCAAAAAGGAAATGAGGAACTCCCGTGAATAAGCAAAGAAAAGAGGCGGGGAAGATGGCCCCAAGCAATTCAGAAAAGAGAAGAAGAAAGAAAAACGCAAGCAGCAGGAACCCAGAAACAAGAGCGAGCGAGAGAGGAGACCAGACCTCCAGCAACAGTGGTTTAGAAGGTTCAGGAATAAAACCAGAGAAAAATGGCAGGAGCTGTGGTGAAAAGATGAATATGACATGATCCGTTTAAAAGAAAAGAAAAAATGTTGAGCCTGTGTGAAAAAAAAGAAAAAAGATGAAAGAAGAGTGGCAAAAAAGACCAAACAGAACAAGACGGAGGGGATCAGGAGTAATGTGAAACAGAAAGAAAGCCGCAAAGGCAAAAAAACAGAATAGAAGATGCCAAAGCAAGGAAGCAGCCAGTGTAAGGCTAAGGAATATTATAAAAAAACAAGTGATGAAAAGATAGATGAATGCATGAACCAAAAGTGTAACAGGTGTGAAAAGCAAAATGTCGAAAAGCCAGTGTGATAACGTTCTTGTTGTTGTAACACACAAGCATGCAATATTAGCTTCTAAAATAAAAAAAAAAAAAAAAAACAAAAATAAAAAAAAAATAAAAAAAAAAAAAAAAAAATCAAAAAAAAAAAAAAAAAAAAACAAAAAAAAAATCTGCGAAAAAACAAAAACAAAAAAAAGTCCAAACACAAAAAAAAAAAAAAAAAAAAAAAATAAAAAAAACAAAAAAACAAAAATCGAAAAAAAAAAAAAAAAAAAAAAAAAAAAAAAAAAAAAAAAAAAAAAAAAAAAAAAAAAAAAAAAAAAATAAAAAAAAAAAAAAAAAAAAAAAAAAAATGTAAAAAAAAAAAAAAAAAAAAAAAAATAAAAAAAAAAAAAAAATAAAAAAAAAAAAAACAAAAAAAAAAAATAAAAAAAAACAAAAAAAAAAAAAAAAAAAAAAAAAAAAAAAAAAAAATCTAAAATAAAAAAAAAAAAAAAAAAAAAAAAAAAAAAAATAAAAACAAAAAAAAAAAAAATCAATAAAAAAAAAAAAAAAAAAATCTAAAAAAAAAAAAAAAAAAAAAAAAACAAAAAAAAAAATAGAAAAAAAAAAAACCCAAAAAAAAAAAAAAAAAAAAAAAAAAAAAAAAATAAAAAAAAAAAAAAAAAAAAAAAACAAAAAAAAAAAAAAAAACAAAAAAATAATAAAAAATAAAAAAAAACAATAAACAAAAAAAAAAAAAAATAAAAAAAACAAAAAAAAAAATCCAAAAAAAAAAAAAATCTGGAACAAGCGGTGTCGAGAGAAACAAAAGAGGGAGAGGCATAATATAGTATATGCACAAGAGAAAGAAGAAGCGCCAGAGAACGAGCAGGATGGCAAAGAACATTTGGGAAAAAAAAGAAAAAAGGATTGGCAAAGCTTCAAAGAGGGAAAATGAAAATGCAAAAAAAAGAATGAAAAAATAGCCAAAAGCTTTGAAGAGGAAATTGGGAAGGAAGGAAATGAAGAATAAGGCCAAAATGCTATTGGCCCACATTATTACAAGGAAGATGTCGCCAAGAGAAAGGAGATACTAGTAAAAAGTTCGAAGAGGTTATGACAAAGATGTCCTTCCAGTATCTGCTCCACCAATGCCATATGATCAATTATTGTGATATTGTATTTTTTTTCATGCGACCATAACCGCTTACCTTATACCTCTGGCACTAAAAACAAGTTAGATACTAGAAATTCCAAAAAATAGGAGTACTTAGCTCTTTACCAACGTCCACCTACAGTGCCATCGCCACTAAACTAACACATAACACATTACCTTAATACTTTTCTACGCAGACGTGTGATATTTTTCGCCACTAACAAAGCAATGCTAATATCGTAATCAGCCGGAAAGGAACTTGTTCATGAGTGCCGAACTTGGTAATCAAGGAGCATAGTGGAATTTAAAATACATTTTTCGGTTTGGTATCCACGTAAAATAGCATGCTTTTGTTACTGGCGGAAACATAACCATCACAGTAAATGTTAGTTGAAGGAGAACACAATCTAGTTTTACGTTTGTTTGGTAGTAGTTTACGCGGACAACAGCAAATGAGGGAAGCACAGAAAAGGAGGCATAAAACTCATCGCAATAAAAAAGCTTCGCTCTTACTTTGAACAGAGATTGCAGAGAAAAAGCCTGAGCGTGAGGTATTCAAATATGTGTTAATGATCACGAACTACTTTAACTGAACCAGATTTCTAAAACCCATGTCATTAATCCTTCTGCCCGATTCATGTTGGGGAGGCAAAGGAAATTCAACACCAGTGATCTTACAGTTGCCCAGCTGCATACCACTAGACGGTAGACGGAATGAGAGGAATCGGGAACAAATTTATTAGTTGTTGCCATTCACGGCAACGTCCATCGGCAGTACTGCCGTCACCAGTGAGTGCAAGGCTCGTCGTGAAACGGAGTCCGACAGTCGTTGGTGTTATGTTGACTGCGTCACTTATCGTGTGTGAAAAGGCATATATTAACTTAATTTAGGGGCAATTTACATGTGTTGCACACACTGGAAGAGCTAAAAAAAAAAAAACAAAAAAAAACATCGGGTAAAACACAACACGAAACTGACGACCAGAAGTCAAGAATATTTTGATTTATTGATGTTCCGTACACGAGGTCTTAGTAGAAAAACAAAGAACACTGCTAATTGGGAAAAAAAAAACAAAACCACCCTAAAATTGGAAACGATGCTCACTGCACATAGATTATTGGTTCAACTTCACACTCGCGCTTCTAGTCTGTCCGCTCTGCTTGCATTCTCCGTCATTCGAAATATACAAAAAAAAAAAAACAGCTTGCACCCCAGTAAACGTGCAACATACCAGGGAGGCACATAAAAGATGGAGTATCATGTATACATGGTATGGATAATGGAAGAAAGTTACATAGACATTCATCAGGTGGTCTGTGTTATTCACAAAAACTTTACAAAAATAATTCCTGAGACAGGACAGTCGACCACCTCCCTCCCTTTTTTTTTTTTTTTGTTTGTTTGTTTAAGTGGTTATGTATTGCATATATATAATAGTACATTTCACAAAATTAAATTAGACGAAGACACAACCCCCCCCCCCCCCCCCCCCCCTCCCCCCCCATGAACCCGGCTTATTTTTTTTTTTGGCCAGAAGCCACAAAGGCCCTAGCCCTCCCCCACACTCCCCCCCCCCCCCACCTGTAGTACTTGGACAACCCCCCCCCCCTCCCCCCCCCCCCTACCCCCTCCCCCCCCCCATTGTTTTTTCCCCCCCCCCAGAGCTGGTCCCGCAATGGGCACCCCCCCCCCCCCCCAAGTACATATATTTACAGGTACCCCCCACCTCCCCAATTAACAGGTGCCCCCCTCCCCCCCCCCCCACCCCCCGCACCCCCCAAAACATGAAACCAAGCTTTTTTTTTTTTTAACTCTGCAACAGGGCGCATAGCAAGTACACACACAGAGGAAAAATCTCTCGCTGGTTAAGTATGACAAGCATAATTCCCTCTCTCGCGCGCTCATTTCCTTTTTAAACCCATGTTTTTTTTCCCCCAGAGCAGAGCTGGTCACGCAAAATGAACCATTCAGCACACAATGTACATATATTTACAGGTAGTGGTGTCATCTCGGCAAATTAACATGTGCCAAACATAGTGCTGGTTTAACATTCGGGGTGCAACAAGCCCACGTTCACTCTCTGCACATGCGCGTTCTGTACACGAGAAACCGTCCTTGGGTAAATGAAGCATGGTACTATACTTTGCGTATATATATATTTTTTTTAGCACCCCAACCCCTATTGAAAAAAAAAAATGAAAAAAAAATTATTACTGACGTCCCCATTCTACCATACTAAAGTACTCTGATTTTTTTTTTTTTTTTTTTGGCCAGCATTTGCTCCGTCCCCTTGCAATTATGTAACCACCATTTGTGTGCTATTTACGACTAGCACACTATAAAACTAGTGGGCCGAGTGCGTTTTGAGAAAAAAAAAAAAAAGATCTGTCAGCAGCGTAAATCACAGACAAGCCAATGACTTCACGTTTCCCTCCAACATCCAAGAAAACCATGTGACCAACCATTGTGCAAACACTTGCCCATCACCCCTCTATTTCATCAACTCTGCATGCAGTTACACTTTCGCTTGCATGCATCCTTGACAAGCCCACAGAAACTATCTGTAAACGCATATTGCACACCTCTCTCCCCCTCCCTCCCACAAGAATGATACATGAAGTACTAGCCAAAAAATACTATTTTCTTCAAGGCCAGTTGCGTGGAAAACTATGTACATTGTCCGTTTTGAACAAGTTATGCCAACATGGTCCATGAACACAGTGAAAGAATGCTCAACTCTGTACATTCCAGTTTTGATTTGAATGTGTGCATTCTCCAATACTTTAGCAGTCTCTGGGCATGAACTGGTTAACAAGGATTGTGACATGTTATTTATAGTAGCTTATTCATGATGCGAACATTAAGATTTAAAACAAAAACAAACTAATATAAAAACCTCTCTCTCCTGATATTTTCAACTGTATGAAGAAAACATTTCAATGTGCACGCCTTGAAAAAAAACCCATACAATTGTGTGCAGAAGAAAAAGAAAAACCCGAAGGTGCTGGGGAGGACCCAGAGAAGCACTGTCTTCACCTGCCTTTAGAGCAGTCCTGTACCACCTTGGAGGCCTGCGCTGTGTTGACTGGCTACAGGCACGCGCTGGACACTCCATTAAGATATCAAGGGACATAACTGCTCCTGAACAGAGGTAAATCAGACTACAGGATGCAACTCATAATGGGAAGGGAATGGCGACATTACAACCAGTTTTGGGGAAATGACCATTGTCGATATAGGCATATACATTCATGTAAAGAATTTTTTTCCTCGGAACTCCTTCAATTTCAAAGTAATGTACAGTCTCCTTTTTTTTTTGCACCACTTGATTTGGCAAAAGGGAATGATTTCTATGATCTGGGGAAAAGTCGGCCAATAGAAAAATTATGCCTGGAATCAGGAATGACACAAAAATGGCAGAGGTGGGAAAAGAACTGTTTCCATACAAGTACCAACATGAAATTTAATTCCCTCTGCTTGAAATAATGCCTGGAAATGTTGCAACATTAACTTCTCAAATAATGGTTCTAACAAAAACTCCAGGACCCCACCCCCCACCTTCGTACCTGTCCGTAAAGTCAGAGGGACACAGTAAGATAAACCATCAAAGAAAGATTCCTTTTGGGAGAGACAAATGCCAAGGTAGGTTTCACACTAATCGGCTCTGAGAACTCATTCCTATTCTTGTACATGCCTTCCCTACACTTCTGATGCTTCACCGATTTTACTGCAGATTGTACCCTCAAATACTCTCAGATATTTGAATAAGAAAGGGTGAGGAGACTGGTGAAATTCATCTTTACATAAAAAAATCCTCAAACTGATTTGGTAATCCGGTGTTGTTGAATATGCACAGTAAAAAACGCACGAAAAGCAAGAATCGGTAAAAATGTTGCGTAGTAAACGTCCAAGCAATGGAACAAGATTAAAACCGAGGTAGGAGAAAAATTCCACCCTAAGTGTCTCAATTTACAGTGACCCTATCCTATGCTATTCTCCTCCACCCCAAAGAAAAACAATGATAATCTGCCTAAATGAACCACTTTTCTGCCAAATGAAAAAAGAAAAATTCATTTAAAGCTTGCAAAACAAGGCACAAACACTGAGCATTTTGTTTGCATGAAATTCGTTGGATTAATCCATTGATATGTTATGATTTTCAGAAAATCTAAAGCATATGTTTTAGAAATAAAAAGCCAAACCATCCCCACCTACACCAAATGGATTTTTTTAAAAAAAAAAAGAAGAAAAAATGAACAATTACACAATGGGGTGGATGGTTTATTTTTGGCAGATTCAGTGCTGCTCTAGATGGGTGGGAAGAGGACATGAAGAGAAAGGTAGAGGGGGGTTAAACATGTACATCTGCTGAGACAATCTGTTCGGGCCACCCACACTGAGATCTTGGGTCACGGTTAATCTCATGGACAGTCAACACATTGTTTTGATACCCACAGTTATCTCCTCCACAGTCGTCCAACTTCTCCTCATACAGTAAACATCACCATTTTAAAGCAACAGTCATCAACATGCACAAAAAATTTACAGAAACAAAAACTCCATGGAATAAAATCAGACATTTTCCAGAGAGAACAAATTGGTATCTGCGACCAGTATACAAAAAACCCCAACTGATTCGTTACGTTAAACAGACTGACTTTTATTTGCGTATTGGCATTTTATCGCCTTCTTTTCAATTCAAGTCCACAATTAATACCAGCCACCAGTAACAATAATATCAAGGAAAGTATTTGAGACTCTTACACTGTTTTATCAAGGAAACAAGGTTAATATTGTGCACAGTAACAATAATCTGCCCATTTAGACGCCAGTATATTTTCTTTCTTTATCATTAACCATCAATATATATTTAAAAAAAAATTAAAATTGACGGAAACAATGGATTTTTTACAAATACCCTGCAAGGACAGTTCCTTTTGCTTAAAAAAATTGGCTTTTGCCCTTTTTGTTAAAAAAAAAAAAATTTTTTTTTTTACAGAATTATATTTTAAGCAAATTAGGACTTGCAGTGAATTCCACTCAGGTCAGCTAATTAAAAAAAAACAAACCAAACCCATCACTACAGACTCTCTCCCCCCCCCCCCCCCCCCCCCAAAAAAAAAAACAAAAAAAAAACCACCCACCCCAGGACAGAAGTCAGAAACTGAAAATACACATTTCTGCTGCCCTTGGAACACCATTTGCATTCAGAATGCTGACAAGATGCTTTTTTTATTTTTGTTCTGGTCATGCACTACCACTCCTACACTCATTTCAATTTGTGACGGGGTGGACCTTTTGATATTATGACCTTTGACCCTGCCAGTTCTGGTTGCCATACCATTTTCCAGATGTGCTGCATGTGATGAGCATGTTCATGGTTCCAAACTCACCAAATGCTGGCATGCATTACCGACTCGTTTAACATGTGCGTTTGTCATCTGCATACATGCACACACATTAGCGCCAGACAGATCTGCCCAGATACCGACAGGCTCAGAAAAAAAAAAAATTGGTCTTCAAAAACCCACCATCGAGATTTAACCCCTGGATCTCGCATACTTTAGGGACAGAAGTCGGGTCAGTCACATCTGTAGCTGAAACGCTGGTCAAGACGGCATGGAACAAGACGCATTTCCCACCCCCAAATATTGCAGACATCAAATGGGCAGTGACCAACATTCTCGCAGGAAAGAAAACGTCACAGGAAGCACTGGTCATTTCATAATCGTCACGTGACGACTTCCAGATCCACAAGTCCCGTTCCCATCCCTCCCATCTTTCTGTCTTGTGTTGTGCCATGGCAGCTTTCAGAGACGTATCTATAACACATGTACACCCTTTCAAAATGCTTTTTTCACAGTGCCCTCCCACCTCCCAGGTCTCTTGATTGCAGTGTCGGACAGTTCTGAATGGTGGTGCAAGATGATCTGCCAGTTTCACACCGGATCTGCCTGGAGCACCTGCGATCCGACTGAAGCGACTCTCTCCACAGCTCTACGTCCACCAAGCTTTCCCAGCAAAGCGCTACTGTGGTCCATCGCATGCCTCGAATACGAATAGAAGCAGTGCTCACCACCAACACAATCACAAAGCACACTAGACAACATTGTATGGTCGCCCGTCTTCTTCCAAACTAAAACATACATGGTACAGCCTCCGACCTCATATGCACTGAGCCACAAGTGTCAACACAGTTCACACACCCTTCTCAAGAAGAGAGGCACGCACCACAAACTCTCACGCAAAAAAAAAAAAAAAAAAAAAAAAGTCTAATTCTGCTCCAGCACAACCACAAGAGAATGCTTGTTTTGCCACCACGAACACACAGCGAAACCACCATCACAACACCGATGACACGGATGATGAAAAAGGTACGGTGCGATGGCAATGGAGGAAGAAAAACAGGGGACAGCACCAGGGTGGATGGATCAGACAACGACTTCATAGATAACCTTTTTGGGCTTGTTGGGGTCGCCTGTCGAGTAGCCACTCTCCTGGCTCTGTAGACTGGGGTCGTTGGGGTCCTCCAAGTCGATGTACTTGTCTTTTGGGACTCATTGGCCGCCCCTGCATGCCAATGGACTCTGAAGACAGAACATGGCAATACTGGATAAAGGAACAAGGAAAAGGACAAATTATGATAACTCTGAAGACAGAACATGGCAATACTGGATAAAGGGACAAGAAAAGGACAATTATAGTGGATGAGAAAGAATGGCCGACTGTGTGTGGAGTTAGGAATTGAGGAAGAGTGGTGGTGGTGGTGCCGTAAGTGTGATACGGCAAGACCTCTGTACAGGTCTGCAAACAATACAAGGAGTGTGGACGATACATTGTGTACCAATTCCAATGGAGCAGCCGAGTGTCGGACCTCTTAACTTCTTCATTATCTCTGGGTATGTTTGGAGTTGTGTGACTGGACTGTATATACCGGTTATTTGTGTGCTTTGGAAACACTGGAGGTGCTCGATGCCTGGTGTGGGACTACAAGATGTCTAGTTTACCCGTTTTCTTTCTAATTTCTAAAACTTGCAAGTACTGTACCTTATTCTAAACTTTTACGCCTTAGTCTTAAGCTCCAGTCTGTTTACTAAAAACTGCATTTAATATATTGTAATAGTCAACTTCAAATCAAAATTTGTATCAATTTCATTTGTAAATCTAATGTACTTAACCTGAATTTAATGCACAAAACTGTTGTGTTGTTTAATAATTGATTTTGCTATCGCAGAATCTGTCAAGCTGGAGGAGAAACATCTTCAGTTTTCAACAACAGCTCTGAATGGGCAACAAAGTGTTAGATATAAACAAAAGACCTGAATTTTGAGAATGCGATGTGAAAGAATTGAAGATTTCTTTTTCCTTCTTCTTCTCCTTTTAAAACAAAAACAAAACAAAACATTGCACATGTAATGCCAAGAAACGCTGTTGTACACGCATGCACTCAATACTGTAAACATATATACACACATACAAATGTACCAAACGTTTTTTTTTTTTTTAATGCTGATCGATGAGGATGATTAAGATGATGCTACGGATTTCCATTTCGGTCTGAGACTACATGACAGGGCTGTACTCTACGCTTCCTTTCATAATATATCTCGGCATCAACCAGGCCCGAGAGATACAGACACCTGCAGTGTTGGTCAAGAAATTTGAGCAACACTCTCAGAAACGCATCCATTAAGTGGATGAAACTCGACTGTGTGGTCCCAGTCTTCCCAACTGAGCCCGCAGCAAACTCAACTCTGGGTAGGAGCCGGTCGGGGCATAAAAACCCACATGACTTCTGATGGGATTCGAACCCACGGCCTTCCAGCCGGCGGGAGTCGCGACGCTAACCACTTCGCCACGGGGGCTGGTCAAATGCACCAAACATGTTATAACCCCAGTTCTGTCTCTTAACACAAAAGAGCAATGCGATAAAAAGCATTCATCGGACAAAACACTGATTATACAGCAGTGGACTTGCACTGACCGTACACGAGAAAATGGCAATGAAATGCTGAAAAATGAGCACATGTACAAACTGTGTCTACTGGTGGACACTAGTGACCCATTGAAGACATACGGTGTGAAATGTTAACACAATGAACCTCCAGGTAAATCATTCCTTTGTACAGACTCCCCATTCCTTTGTACAGACTCCCCTGGAACGTTTCTTCTTTTGGTCAACATATACTGGATCTCCCTCCCTATCATCTACCTATCAAGACTTATACAATGATTACTGAGAGAGGTAACCCTGTAATCCATTCAAATCATGATCTACAAGCTGAAAGGGTCTGGCTGTAAACCTTGTCTCCTCCCTCCCACCTGTTCCCCTAAAGGCAAGAAGTGTTTTATATAAAAAAAAAAAAAAAAAAAAAAAAAAAAAGAAAGAAAGGATACAAATCGTCCAAGACAAGTCACCAACAGATTCCCCACACAAGACACTTTACCTTGTTTGCCCTCTGTAGGTGTCCACTCTGCCATCTGAAAAAGAAACATTGACTGGTTTAGCTTTCAGTCTGAATGTGAAAGAGGCATGCTGATTGGTTAAAAAAACAAACATTCTGACAATATGAAACATACATGACTGGTCGACACTTCCCCATGGAGAGTGACAAACCATTTTGACTAAATTATTACAGGAAATAGATGATAGGTTAATACTCTGAGCATAACACAGATGTGAAGACACTTTTCACTTTTTTGACTGAACAGGAGAAAAAAAAGATGATTTACTGAGCAAAGACATGATTTAAACATTGTGACTGAATGTTAAAGAGAGGATAACTGGCTGGAACATTCTGTGACAAAGACCTGATGACTGGTCAGACATTTTGACCGAATGTGAAACACTTCACAATGATGGTTATAACATTCTGACTGAATGGGGAAAAAAAGTCGCTGACAGAATCTGGGAAAAAACTACAACAACAACAAAAACCAATATTTGGTTAAATCAACTGAGCATTTTGACAATTTGACATGGACATGATAACTGGCTGAACCATTCTGAATAAATGTGATGGTGACACAATCATTTTGCACAATTAAAGATTCTGACTGAAATGAACATGAAAGACACATAATTGGATAAATAATTCTACACATGATAACTGGATAAATAATTCTAACTGTTGGAGACAAAAAGAGCCCCATCAAGTTAGCACTTTGATTCTATTTGAAATCAAACTTTCAAACCTCAGCCATTAACAATACTAAATTTTCCTTTTGTATTATTAGAAGTGTTTGTGTGTACACAAAAGAAAAAAAAAAAACCCAGAAGAAAAGAAAAAAGTTGCCATGTTAAAAGTGTGCTAAACTTCATTTCAACTGAAGGGTGTGAATCGATGCATACAATCCATCACTTTTTTTTTTTTTACCGCGACTCTTTCATACTTTTGCGTTGATTCTACCCATGAAAAACAAACTTACATAAGTTTTATATCATCTGGTTTTGTTACTTCATTTGGTGGGAGAAGGGTGGTGGTGGTGGTGGTGGTGGTGGTAGGGGATGGGGGTGGTGGAGAGTGAGGCAGAGGGACAATGAGCAAGCTATCCAGATGACCAGTCCAGGAGGAACGTTATGGCCAGTAATGAATGTGGATAGGTCAACAAAGTGATTAAATCATCCTGACTGAATATGAAACAGACATCATGACTGGTTTTTAACATCTTGACTGAACGCGGAGCGGGAGAAAGCAAAATCAACGTCTGACTGAATGTTAAAGAAAAAAGAAAAAGGCCATCCCAATAGTTCAAACACTTCCACAGAATGATGTGAAAAATAAGCAGTCTGACTTAACGTGCAAGACTCCATGATTTGTGAAAGGTACAACCGGCTAGAATATTTGACTACACAGGAAAAAATAGATGCCGAAACATTTGGACTGGGCAGAAATATTTTCACCTACTGTGTGAAGAGACACGATCTACACAATGATTGATTACAGACACTGTTGACTGAAGTGCCAGCGAAAAAACGCATGGCAACAGGAAAATGTCGACTTAATGAGCCCTCTGTTGGGGTTGGCAATGATCATGCCGTTTCTAAATGTCAGATTGTCCGTGACATTTTGGTTCACTCAACTTTTGGTTAAGTGTCTATCTGGATATGCGTTTGTCCTTTGTATACAATTCACATAAAGAGTGTGTGTGTGTGTGCATGTACATGATCATGTATGTATGTATATACGTGTGTTTGTGTTCTTATTTTGGGGGCGTCTGCTCGCATTCTGGTTCAATCAACATTTGGTGGGCATCTATCCTGGTAAACAAATATCTGCAACTTGTAAATAATTCATATAAAGAGAGTGAGTGTGTGTCTCAATCTATGTGACTGCATGTGTGCGTGTGTTAGACTGACTAGACTGTGTATGTTTTGAGCAAGTTGTGTGCACATGTTTCTGTCTTGGTATTTGCAAATGTATGTTACTGATGTATATTATGTGTCCCTCAGTTGTGTGTACACGCCACAAGGTCAGTGGATTCAAGTGCTGTGCCTGTGTGCGACAGTGAGCATGATACACTGTGTACACCTGTTGCATGTCCTATAAAAACCGTCACCAGTGGGGCGATCACTGGATGTCCACCACAGAGTGCCTAATAATAATGTGCACATGGTCAGTTACACACACCCAGACTATGAGACTCTAACACAGCCTAGGTGTGCCAACTGCCTGAACAAACGCAAAATCAAATAAACTCGACACACTGATGACCAGGGTGGAGAGTTGAAACAATGGGCAGAAGAATGAAAACATCATCAACCCATCTAGCTATGAATATTGGTGATGGACAGACAGATGACTAGTCTTTTGGAAGAGGAAGGATAGGTTGAAGTGGGTGGGGGAGAGGGAACAACTCCATTGTTAACATACCCCAAAATTGCACAGGGCCCATAGGAAAAAAAACCTGGTCATGGCAGTTTGGTTGTGGAATATGAAGTAAAGGACGAGGAAAAAAAACGAGAGTAGAAGCAACCTATGAAGAAAAAACTTCAATTGCTTTAGCCAATTTGCACACACCACGACCACTACAAATGCATGATATTAACAACTGTTTTTTTGTTCACAAGGACTTGTTTGGGGAAAAAAAAGCCCCTTGAGAACATTTTCTTTCTGTTCCTTTCAAATAGTGAATAAGGCAATATGGCACTGTTCTGGAAAATACACACACAAAATTGTCAGTCACTCTCCTCTTCACTTTATACGTTTGTCTTTTTGTTGTGTGTGTGTGTGTGGGAGAAACTTGTTTTCTGCAGAAAAAAACAACAACTGGAAATGCACTGAAAATCAAACAAACTTGACATGCCTGCACGCAAAAACACACTGACGTATATGCACAGGCACACCAAAAGATATACCTAGATGACAGCAAATATGTAAAGCTTCATAGTTGTGAATTAATGAGCAAAAAAGTGATTCCAAAGACCCCCCCACTCTACAAGACTCCAACACTGCACAAACCACGAAACACTACCTTGTAAAAACCTGCAAAAGGTCAATACTGCAGTACCACACAACAACAACTCAGCAAATCCAGTTAAAAACATCTTTTCCAGAAGACACCACCCGTGCCAACAGAACTAGGTTAGAAACATTTCCAAAACAAAGAGATCATAAGGGAAAATGAGAACATGTAGCTTAGGAAAATAAGACATAGGAACGTTTCACTTAAAAAGTTAACTGGATAGTAAGTACAGGAACATTCGTCAGTCAGAAGACACTAACCAAAGCACTTGCACCCCTCCTCCACAAAAGGAAAAACTACACACACACACACGAACTACAGCTCTGCAATTGAAAGGACTCTGACAAAGAGAAATGGGGAGGGGGGGGGAGAGGATGGAAGGGCGAGACATAAAGATGTATTTGGATAAAATCAAAATTACCACACTGCCAGATATCGACACAATGAAAAATTTTTTCAGTCACTTTGATTAACGAGCCTCGCACTTCATTCCCAAACAGTTCTGGTAAACGAGAGGTAGGAAAGATTCTGCAATAAAATATCTTGCAAAAAAAAAAAAAAAAAAGTTGACATAAACAAAAAATCCAGCCTTGTTGCTTATTCATCTTAAGAGAAGGTAACAAAAATGACACGGAAAAAAGAAGTTTAAAAAAATGAGAAGGGGAAAAAAAAATGTGAAGAAAGTTAAAGGAGAAGTTTCATGATGATAGAGTATATTATACAAGACAAAAAAAAATGGAATGGCAATTTTTTCGGGGATGCAGCCCAGACTCTATACTCCCTGTGAGCACACAAACTTTATCCGTGGCTGTCTTTTCCTGCGTCCATGAAAAAGAAGATCATGTGTGTGTGTGTGGTGTGCGGTGTGTGTGTGTGCGGCAGTGCCTAGGCTTGGTGCATGCGTGTGAAAAACAGAGAAATTGAAGACAGACAGGGAGAGAACTTTGGAACAAGTGCGTAATCGATTTTAACTTCAGTTGCAAAACACATGCACAAAGACGAAACCAAAATCAAACACACAATACACATTCATTCAATATCACACTCAGCATTCCAGCTTTTTGCACACCAAGTGGCAACTCCACACATGCACACATGCACCCACGGTGCACACACAACACATTCACCCCACGACCACACAACACCCCCACACACTCCTCCTCCCATTAACCCGAACCCCCCCCCCCCCCCCCAATAAAACTCAACCCCCCACCCACACCTTGCCCCCCCCCACACAACCCGCCCCCCATCTTCCACCCAATAAAAAAACAACCCCCCACACTGCCCACACAAAATAATCACCTCCCAGACAACACTGCTATCCATGGGTCGTGTTTCTATCCATGAGGCATTAGTTTTTAAAGAGGAAAAAACAAAGACTTGAATACTTTCATTCACATATTAATATACTTCCTTGTGCATTTCATCCACACTCAACCACAACTCTCTGTTGGAGGGACTGAAGAGTAAAGACACAGGCAACGCCTCTTGTAATATCACTGATGCATGCCACAAATCTACTGTCGCAGTCAGCAACTGAAATGGCTTTCCTACAGCTGGCTTTAAATCTGGCATCAGAGCAAGCAGGAGAGTGTCCCAAACCAACTGAGTGGGGCTGGGACCTCGAATCTACGTTCCCCAGCCTTCTCTCAATCAATTATCCAGACACAGTGAAAATGGATGAATAATGAAAGAATATCACTTCAGTGAGTGACCCAAGGTTCACCAGGTCACACAGCAGTCAGTTTGGTTTTTACTGCGTGGGTGAAGCCCGATTTCACAGTCGATCCATCCTGCATTTAAGGTTTTTTGCAACCTAACCGCTGCAGCTGTGGTGCCTATCAGTGGCTATAAGTGCTACAGGTGATTTTTTGCCGTCGACCCATCGGCGAGCTTAAAGCATTTATGGTGGCAAGGTCCGCAACAGGCCATGTTTCTGCCGCAAACTGGATTGTTCCCCAAAAGAATTTTCAATGGAATGGGTGAAAATTTTCCATTTCCAACACAAATGTGTATGTCTTCATCCTGTCCCACTCCCAGCTTCACTATCCTACACCATATATCCCCAACTCCCAGTGTGGGATTCAAATAAATCATCAACAGGCAATACCCTGCCCAAAGGTGATGACAACACATTCAACAGACACAAATGGCAGCAGATCCACGTCCGTTTGTTTTCCCACCCCCACACCCCCAGTTTCCCTGGTTACCTTAGCTGTATTGTTCCCTGTAGCCCCATGCTCACACACAAACAGGGACTTTTCAGTACTGTCAAATTTATACATGGAAAAATAGGCTAACATCATCACAAAGGTTACACACACACACAAAACATGTAAGCCATGCGCCACAAGCACCAACAAAAGGACACGACCTGATACTACAATAACATGGTAACTATATTAACTTGACATCACCAAAGGTACACAAGACTTAGCCTGGCTGAACGCCCCCCCCCCCAACTCATCTTTTTAAATTCAATTCCATCCAAGATTTGCCAATGAATTAAAACCAATTGAAACACATTGGAATGTAACAAGGGAACGTGAAAAAAAAAAACCCAAAAAACGGCCGTATAGGCAAAGTCTGTGGGCAGCAGGCACCAACAGCAAAATGGACAGCTATTGCCCGCTCTGGACATTGTCCATATCTTCACTACCTAGTAGCCAGATCATAACACAAGAACACACACCTCACAAGACTGTGGCAAGAAAGAAGGTGTTGTAGAGCTCCAGAAGATGGACCTGGTTCATAAAGGTAGAAAAACCAGTCGATGACAGTTTGGAAGGACATACACACGCATGCACACACGCGTATGGTACACACAACGTACGTACACACACACACACTCACTCACACTCACCCACACCCACACACACGAGACTCGGTTCAATCAAGCCGAGGCGTAACAGACGAGAGGCATTAGTTATTAGCATAGAAAGGGGGTCAGAATAGCTCAGTGGGTAGAACGTGGGACTCGTATTCTTGGTGATCCCTGGAGTTGCGGGTTCGAATCTCCGCTCAGGCTGTTTTTCAATACAGGGGGGATTCTTCCCTTGGAGTTAACATTGATTCCGACTCCATTTCCCACACAGTCCTTCAAATGAGACTATATAACACCGAGGTTCCATGTCGAACGCACGCGTAACATCTTGAACACGTGTAAAAATCCCCTCACCTCAACTTTCGGAAGAGAAGGCCAGTTTGGCCGTTGGTATGGATGACACGTTACACATAGCATGCTTCTTCCCCGAAGTGGAGTATGGCTGCCTTAGTGGCGGGATAAAAAAAAAAACGGTCATACACGACAAAACTCCACTCCCTTGTTTTTTGGGTAGGTGGGATTAAAAACTTGCCCGTCTATACTGGGATGTGCGGCAGAGTTATCTGGCCTGCCGTACACAGAAAAAAAAAAAAGTAGCAAAGAACTTTCAGAAAGCGGACGACCTGTAAATGTCCTGACAGGATCTCCAGCATTCCCTTCTGAGACTTTGTTTCCCACATCTTTATTGCCGCACACACACACATACACGCACACAGAGACAGAGCAATAATTCACACCACACCACAACCTACCAAGCACCAGTGTCGCCCCCGCCAAACACCTTTCCAGTAACCTGAAGTGCTTATCCAATCCAACCAATCATGGAATTAACAGTCTCTTCTCTGGCACTCACAGCACAAGGCAATTCTTCCTCCCCACTACAGGTGAAAGGGAAACCTCGCCAGGGGGGGCGCGCATCGCAAATTCTTGACAAACAATGACATCACGCAATCCAGGATCGTGGCCGCTGTGCTGATGGCCAATGTGGAATCTTCCATAAACACCACAGGCGGGAACATGATAACTGATACTGCAAAAAATCAAAGAGTGCCTGTCGATATTCAATACCAAACCAATCCGTAGAGTAATCGTCTTGACAATAGGCAACATATCAAGTTTCCAGTCTTGTTCGGGAGCTGACGCTCTTTCGCTTACAATCACAGTGACAAACCAACCAACTTCAGCTGAACAACCGAAGTAGAGCTGAAAAATGCAGACCATCACCCTTCTGTCAGAAAAAAAAGTTGAGGGGGGCGGCAGCGGGAGAGGGGGACAAATGAAACTAGATGATAATCAGAGAGTATAAGTGGTCACTGAATCTTCTCTAATGGCAGAAATTATTTGAAGCACCTTGTTTAAGTACAAACCCCCTGTCCTTACGAGGGTTCATAACCACTGATATGTGTAAATGCAAACTAAAAGATTGACCTGACATTCAACTGTTTTTTAAAAACTACGTACAACGTTATTCTTTCCTGTCACTTCGGGTAGGTGAATGTCATCTATTGTAGTTTGTATTTTCGTTTAGGTCCCAAAGCTATTCAGTGAATGTGTGTGTTCAAGCAAGATCAGAGAAGACAGGACAAAGCAGGAGGCAGAAAGTTTGTCCAAAATCTTCAAGTTGTTCTTTTCATCACATTCCTTCATACGCATACATACCCTACTATGATACCCTCCCCCCCCCCCCCCCACCCACCCAACCCCTACACACACACACATGCGCATGCGCATGGCGCACACATCACACACACGGAAGCACAGTGTTCAAATCCCAGGCATTTTCCCATTTTTTTCCCTTTTTTCCCATTTTGAAAAGTGATGAATGAAAAACTGAATGAGCCATTAATAAAAAAATTCTTTTCCTCCTCAGTCAAACAAGGCAAAAACTAATTAAAAAAAGAAAGTCAAACAGGAAGCAGGACAATCCTGTTGATCCCTAAACCAACTAACCCACAAGCGATGGAAAGATATCCTGTACTTCAGATTTAAAAATAACCCACTTCAGGATGTAACACTAGAAACAGCACTTTCAGAGAATATAATGCCAACAGACACCAATCTCCTAACACCAACCTCCCAAAGCAGGAAAGGGAAAAATCCTATCGACACAAACACCACGCATCCCATCAATAACAATGATCCGTAACAACTTCGCTTACATGATCTACGGCACGCAGTTACCACGAGAAAGGTCAGAATCAATGAAAAACAAAAGGGTAAAAGGGGGAAGGTTGACACGTACACAGCGCCATGTCATTTCTTCGGTTGAGCTCCAGTTCATACATCTGCCTGTTCCAGCTGCGAGTCGAAGAGGACGGTTGTTGCCGTGGTCGTAAGGCTGAGACCCCCCGCCTCCCAGTAATTAGGGGGGTACTCACTATACTGCTCAAAAACGTCGGGTAGCGCCCATCTACAAAGACAAGGGGGAGGGGGTACATATCATATCTGCTATTGTCAACGTTTCCTGCCCATAGCCAAAGAAGATTGGAAGCTTCATTCAAATTTGTCTGAAGTTAGCAGCTGCACTCATCTTTAAGATATAGACTTGTATGAACTTGTAGTAAACATCCACTGTTGCTTTTAGTAAACTTTAGTTTCTTCTGAATTAAAAATTCTGATGAATTTTGCATGACGAGAATTGATACACAAATTATCAAAAAAATGAATGCAAAAGTCTCAAAATGAAAACATTCAGGTCAATATTCAGTTGTTCCATGCAAAAAAATCATTCACAATTCAATCAGAAAGTCATACTACAACCAAAAAGGACATATCGTTTATCTAAAAAAACAAACAAACAAAACAACTTGAAATATAAACTCTTTACATTTTGGGTTAACACAATAAGGATTGAAATTTGGAGATCAAGCTGCCTGCAGCAAAACTAGGCATTACATTACAATGCTGAAAGCCAAAGCTGGAATGCTTACAGACTGAAGCTTGCCATGGAGTATAACGGATGAAGGTGATATGTCATTAAAAAAAAAATTATGGAATTCGTTTCACTTAAATTCATGAATGATCCATACAAACTAAAACAAATTTCATGCAATTTATTTCAACTTAGTAATTTAACAGCTTTGAATATTTGGTGAAAAATTTACATGAAAAGTGAACTGACACTGACACTACAGCACCTTTGCAGCAGGGAAATGAACTCATGCCTCGCTTCTGAAAGTCCAATTCTAGATCAACATGCTGTTTTCAAAGGATGGGGGGAAGAGGGGAAAACATATTGCTGACAAAAAAAAACCCTGACGGAATCATGCTTCAATTCAAAATGCAGCAAAATCAAAAATGGATGCAAAAGTAAAGCATTCCAAGGGGCAAAAAAAAAAAAAAAAAAAAAAGGAAAACCACTTGACATGGCTTGCTTCTGTGGAGTAACAAAAAATGATTCATCTCCACGCTCACCCATGAACATTCTGTTTCACATTTACCCTTATGTAAGGTATTAAAACAATAGCGATCTATTATATTATTAATCTGTAACCATTTTGCTGTACATCTGACAGGGTGTGTCAAAAAAAACCAGTGGTGGATTCCCCCCCCCCCCCCCCCCCCCCCAACTTCTTTGTTTCTCTGGCTAGACTTTTGACGTTCAACCGTGGTAATGTGTCTATGCGAGCGACCTCTTTCAAAACCACCAACTAAAGCAGCGACATTTCATCTTTAGAGATGTATGACACCAGTATGCCAATGGGTGTTCAGTCCGTTCCATTCTCCTACAGCACAAGACAGCCTACCCTTCAACACAAATGATGGAAGACGATTCAACATGCATACATTAATGCTGTTTTGTGTAATGCATGCATTCACACACACAGGACCGTTTTGGAACTCTCACTGGAACTTTCTCAGAGAAGTTAGGGTCTTTGTAGATGGTGACTCCCAAGTGAAAATCTCCTCCACCATGTCACTGTTACATGGAGACTGAACTATGACTCCTTGATCAGCATACTGTTGTGAACCCATGACCCCTAAATTGGCATATTGCTGTACCCACAATGCACCACCAGTCCATGTGGCAAGAAACAGACTGGGTTCAGGGAAAACCTTCACTTTTATGACAATACACAAACCAGCAGCACGACGCATAATGAAAGGAAGTGCTCATATAGCCTGATCATGAGGCCTTGGAGCAAAACGGAACTCTACATCCTCATCTTTATTCTCATTTTTTCATCATCTTATTTAAAAAAAAAAAAAAAAAAAAAAAGCACCACACCTTTGAATTCTGTGGCCCTATCTAAACTGCTCCAGTAGTGAGGACTTGGGTTTCCATTTCCTCTTCCTATTTGCAAGTTCACGGGGGACCTATCGGATGGATATGATGTCACCCTTTTGGGGGAGGGGGGACTCTCGAATCTCGTTCACACTGCAGACCTATTACCCCCAATTCATTGTACCTGGAATATCTTGGACAAAAACCTGTACATTGAAAAACAAACAAAAAAAAAAACCCCCATGTAATTCTTCATAATCCTAATACTTGCGCAACTTAAGATTTGGAAGGGCCGGCTGTCGGTGTGCAAGACTGCTTTCATCGCCATCTTTGACAAGGTAAAAGATGCGTGGCATGCTGGGAAATGTCTTCTCACTGCTTTTGACCGAAACGGTAGCAGACAAAGCTTCGCATTCAACAATTTTCTTCCTTTGATTTTTCCCCCCTTAATTTGTGCGTGCGTGCGTGGGTGATAATTACTGTAATTGATATTTTCCCCATAAAAATTATGGTAAAATCAGAGTAAACAGGTGTGACACTGGCTCTGCGATTCAGCAGGTAACATCAGTATGGAGCTTGGTATGTACTGTTCTGCTCATGTCAGACCACAGTGGGCGCCAATGAACGCCATCAAAAAAGACCTGGCTGCGATAGAGCATCTTCTCCAGCGGGGGTGCCCTGTGACCGATATCGATACTGCGCCCTGCAGTGGTGAGGCTACAGGTGTGGATGTAGAAATGGTGGGGTGAACTGCCATATGAACAGCGTGGGAACACCAGACACTCGTGGGCCTATGGAAGACGCAACAGCACAAAATTTTTTTTTTTTTTTTTAAAAATATACTGGTTTACACCATCTTGGTGTCAGTATTAAAAAAAAAGTCCCCACAAAAAAGGGGGGGAGAGAGAGAAAGGGAGTAGGGTGAGGTGGGGTGGTATGAGGAAGTCACCGACTCGACATCTGTGTGGCATTATAAGGCTTGGCCCTTTTCAAGTTTTCGCAAATTACATATTTGCTTAGCAATGCAGCAACTGAAAAGGGGGGGGCGGGGGAAGAGCTTATTAGTGAATAAAAATGCTGTTAGTGCAGAAGCCTACAAGTACAACAATCTAGTTCTAATCAAACATGAAGATGCGCTCTGAAAAACGGAAGCTGTTTCCAATCACTCGCATAATTTTTGGCGTCAAGTTTTACACGATCTGTAAATATATTCTTCTTCTTGCTCTTTCTAGTCTGCAATTTATAGTTTTATTTTCAAGTGTGTAGTTCGATTTCAAATGTGTACTTCGGTGTTAACGATGACTTCAGCACTGCTGTCATGGGCCCAACATATGCAAACTCCTGATTCATTCCTTCATAAAGTCTGATGTGTGCACTAAGCACCAAAACATTGAAACTACCGAAATTTCTTTTCTGCACTGAATAATTTCTCTTTAAAATATGAGAGAGAGAGAGAGAGAGAGAGAGAGAGGATGGGTGGGGGGGGGGGGGGGGGGGGGGGGGGGGGGGGGGGGGGGAAGAAAGTAGAAGAGGAAGAAAGCATGGATGGGAATGACTCGTGAAGCATACAGAGATACAAGTCAAGTCCAAGCAATGAGTAACAATGTTTTGAAAAGAAAACGGAACTCGAAAAATAAACTTCCTTCTGTCAAGGATTTGTGTGTGTGGTGTGTGTGTGGTGTGTGTGTGAACGAGTGTGAGTGATGAGAGAGAGAGACGAGAGAGAGAGAGAATGAGTGTGTGTGTTGCTTAAGCCCAGCTGATTGCAAAGGACCATCAAAGAGAGAAGGGAGAGGAAGATAAAGGGAAGAGAGAGAAAGACGTAAACAGAATTAATTCAATGAGAGAAAACAATGAGAGACAGACTATCAGAATTAATTCAATGAGAGAAATAAGATACAAAATTGTCAAGCTTACATCTTGCCCTCAAAAAATGCTGTGTGCCCAAGCCAGAGCCAGAGCTAGAGAGAGAGAGAGAGAGAGAGAGGCAGACAGAAAAAGACTAAGAGAAGAGAGAGAGAGAACACAAGTGAGCGAGCAAAAGAAGGGGAGCAACCAAGAAAAAGACAAAGACAAGACGAGAAAAGAGAGAGAGCAGGCACTAAGAAACAGCCAGCCAGAGAGTCAAAGAGTGGGAGGAGAGAATTAGAGATCCATGCCAGGTCCATGTCTCAAAATACTGAACTTATTCTGCAGAGTTCCAAGTATTCTCACAGCACCATACCCCCTTAAGTTAATTTTTTTCTTTTTTAGATTTTGCAGAAATAAATATGCTTCCAATCTGTTTTAAAAAAAAAAGAGGGACCAAACCAATCTGTCCAAAGAAGCAACGCCAAGATCTGACACTGTAGTCGCAATGCAGCTGCCAAGCCAGAGGACTAACAAGAAGCCATGATCATGTCATACACATCAAGTTGCCAAAGCTGTGTGAAAGCAGGCCCATGCCATGTTGGTAAGGGTCAAGCCAGGCAGAGGCACAGGGAAGCAGGCACATTCAAGATCACACTTGCATTTTCATGACCCACACAGAAACTCCCAAGCCACAGTAACCCTCCTCTGCCTACCCGCCCCCCCCACCCCCCCCCCCCCCCCCCCCTCCCTGCCTCGCCCCCCCCCCCCCCCCCCCCCCCACCTCGCTGTACATGTTTATTTGTTGCAGCTTCAAGACAGGTGGAGAAGGAAGGAAGACAGAAAGGGGTGGGTGGGAAGGAGGGAGGTGAAGTGAAAGTGATGGGAAAGGGAGGCTCAGGCAAGAGCCCACAGGCACACGCACGCATGCAATCACACACAGTTCTCAGTTAAAAAAAAAAAAAAAAAAAAAGTATTGATATCATTATATTTCTGACTGTGCACACACACATGGGAATGCTGTTTTTCTAATCATACCAAGAACCCAACAGTTTTATATTTCCGATACATCCAGCCACCACAAGCAAGTGTACAGTTTTGAATTAGACCAAGTTCTCTCCCATTTCAACCAGCAAAAAGAGAAAAAGGCTGGGTTCCTGAACAGCCCCCCTCCCCCCTCTCTCCCCCCCATGCTCCCTTACACTTGAAGGAGTAAAGCAAGGAGCTGTGATATATCTCCCACACACCTTACCCCCCATAAATCACCCCTTCTCTCACTCTTCCCTCCCCTCCTCACATTTCCCAAGCCCCTGCCCCCAGAAACAACAAAGGGAGAGATAAGCAACAGCGTGTCCAAGTCTTGGCCAACCTGTCCTCAAACATGGGGTAACAGTGTGGGAAAGAAAGCACTGGGCACAGTACTGGGATCCACACTGACAAACACAACTGATATTTCACCAACGCCAAGGTTCTACTTTGCACCAGTTAAAACTTTACATGCTCTCTACTCGTCAAACAAAGCCCTGGTTGCATCAACGCAACTAGTTATAACATCAAACACTGAGGCCTATATGCTTCTCTGACAAGGCCGATTCCACAGGTCTATGCAGGCCAAACGTTTAAGTACACAGTTTCAGAGGGCTGCATAAACAATATTCAAGCCAGTGGTCGAGTCAAGCCCGCAGGGTGCGCTACATTAGGGATATGACAAACGATTCCATGCCAGCATTCCACACGCTGTCACGTCACACCACTGCAGCACTCTGGCAGTGCCAAAAACCAGGCTGAAAAGAGACGCAGGGAAGACAAGAAGGGGGAAAGGGGAGGGAAGGAAGGGGAAGCACAGTGGGGATGGGGGAGAAGAGTAAGGCAGGGGGTGGGGAGAACTGCAAGGCAGGCGGAAGGCAGGCCTTAACTATACAACATTACAAGCTCTTTGATGATGGAGGATGGCAGTGGGTGAGAATGAAGATGATGTAACCATCACAAGATGTGCTTACACCAAATTGACTCCCAAGAATTTTTTACAGAGAGAGAGAGAGAGAGAGAAAGAGACTAAGTGTGTGTGTGAGTGTGCATGTGTATGCGTGCGTGCCTGTGCATGTGTGTATGCAGTGTGCATGCGATTTTACGTCTGCATGCATGACGTGCTCGTGTTTATTCACATTCTGTGCATATATATAATGCATACAAGCGTGAATACAAAGCAATTATGAATTAAACATTCTGAAAAGCTCCAAATGCCTCATCCAGACAACACTCCCTCAAACCAGGCGTTCAATCACTGACCCCCAATTTAAAACACCAAAAGGAAACCAATTCACTTTTTTTGACAGGAATTACGGGATCACATTTAACATTTCTACATACAATACACAGCAAAAAAAAAAAAAAAAAAAAAAAAAAAAAAAATCCCAAATATCACTTTAACCACAAAATGGCAAGGAATGACAATAGGCTCTGGGTGTCCAGTTCTAGCATAGGCCATTCACTGACACTGTAAACCCCCCCCCAATTCCAGCCTCGGCAAAATGCTGGCACTAAAATGCAGTCAGTCTGCGGGCACACTTCTCGAGTTGAATTTGAAAGACGAGTGGCACAGCAGCAGAGAGGTCTGATGGATTGTGTGGAGAGGCAGGGGGTGTGGGGAGCATTCCAGAAGAGATGGGGAAGTGCAGGGGTAGCAAGGGAGGGGGGTGGAGCACTGAGCAGAGCTCTGGGGAGTAGAGCAGGTGACAAAAAAGGGAAAGATGTGAAGTCAACAAAGATCTCTGAGGCTGGGTAGCTTGAGGGGAAGGGAAGGTGGGGGTGGGGGGAGGTTTGCTGTGGAAAGGTAGGATATATTGCTTCACTTACAATCAGCAACCCTGTGGGGGTAACCAACTGAAGACCAAAATACCAAACCACAGGAAGACAGGAGAACAAGAGATAAACAAAAAGACATCAAAGGCTGACAGTTTATATAGTCCATCAACCAAACTAAAGAGATTTGGTAAGTTCAGAACAAGGGGACAAAACACAAACCCAACAGTAAATAAAATAACGCCCAAACGTATGTACTTTGTCAAGGCAGAATGGGGAAAAAAAAAAGAGACAGAGAGAGAGAGAGAGAGGAGGGCACTGAGAGAGGGACAGAGTGAGAAAGATGGTTGGGGGTATTAGGGACAGAGCCAGAGGACTGAGAAAAAAGACAAGGATGCAAGCAAAAGAACATTCCAAAGATAAACAGAACCATCCCATCCTACACCTTTAAGTGGTGTGAGCATGTGTGTGAGCTGGCGAGCGAGCAAGCATGCGTGCGTGCATGCATGCGAGTGTGTGTGTTGTGCGTGTGTGTGTGTGTGTGAGAGAGAGAGAGACACTGCAAATCATGTGTGCATGGTCTTCACTGTAATGTTTCAAACTCACACTGGATACACTCGGTACAAGGAAAGAGAACAAGAAAAACACACACCCTCTGATAACCATTCAATGTAAGTAAACAGTTCTGACTTGCTTTACAGACGCAGTTACAACAAAGAAACATGACAAAACAACATAGAGAGAGGCCACAGACAGGTATGCGCAATTGTAAACATGTATACATTTACACACACACACACATGCCCAATACAAGTACTTACTAGCACTACAGGTATTAGTAGGGTTAACATGCGCAGAGCCAGACGCTCCACTAGACGACAAAGGGGGACAAGTGCTGCCATGGGTGGGAGACTCATGCAACACCATACCTGCATTGTCGTAGCCTTGCGGCTGCCCTTGACCTTGCTGCATTTTCTTGCCGGGGATTCCTCCGTTCGAGGCTGACGGGGGACTGTAAAAACAAGAGAGGATTTTTTAAACGGATTGAGAACGTCTGGTTTTAATCAATGGAGCATAGTTAAGGTTTGAAATCAGTAAAAATTTCTTTTTCAGGATAAATGAATAAAGATGTTCAACACTGTTATTTTTTTGTGGTTATCACAAAAGATTATTGAGCATCATCAAAACCATGGCCGGCGTTTTCTGAACCAAGACATATTTTATAATTCATTCCGAATCCATTACATGAAAATGAAACAATATAATCTTTTATTATGAATGTGAGATTTTGGCCAAGCATGACGGACAGACACCCACACGGACTCTTTGTTTACTTGGTTTTTGTTTTCTGTTCATTTTTATTTCATTTTCCATCAAGCACTTCCCACCTGAGCCAGTCAAACCAAGACCTGACGTGTTCTTCTCACAAAAGTAATTATTGCTCTTTTAAAAACAATATCATATAATACACTTTTAACATTTCAACTTTAACACTGATGATATTAAAGACGTCCACGAATAAAGAACAATGTATGACACTGACTGAGCCAGACACAACAAGAACAGATGATGACCTTTGTGGGATGTGTTCGTTAGTGTCAAGGTCAAACTCAAATCTGATAAAAGATCAGGTCAATTTTTACTGGTATATGAATAACACTACCTCACCTGGGGTAAGATTCATTGTCACATTTCATCATAAAAAGAAGAAATTACCACAAACTGACAAGTGATCAACCTAAACAAGACATTCTCGGTACTCTTTGCAATCAAAGGTTGTAATGCTTTTTGCCGTTTTGTGTTCAAGGATGCTAAGCTTGCAGAAAAAAATGTTGTTCCAGACAAAATAATGAAAACAAAACCTACAACAAATCTTTCCTTAAAAAGACCTTAAGAACGTATTTATAGCTGCTTTCCTCTCATCAGTCTCAGCTGTCTGACAAGGGAATGCTCAAACCACTACTGCTTACACTGCCTCTTTTCTTCATTGCAACAACCACTTTGAAACTGACAATCACTGTTGTCCAGTAACATGTTAGGTTGTTTTTCAGTTTGCTGCAGCTGATGCCTTTTTTCATTTTCCCCACTTATTTCTTGTTACTGTAATTTCATTCAGGCAAAAGAGAACTTGCAATCGTCTGGCCAGTGGCTAAGTCAATGCATACATCAACTACACACGCAACCATTCACAGCATTGCTGTACCTTTCCATTCCATTAGAATTTCTCAACTGTAATGACCTGTGCGTAATTGCCGTGTATAAACAAAGAGCAGAAAGTGTGTATTCCATGACACAAAACACAATTTTGGTTGCTGTGCATAAGCCAAGAGAACGCATGTATTCCATGCATTCTGTGACACACATCACCATTCATCCACTGCCATCTCTATATGGGGTTCTTAGGAGACTAGCCCTTTCTGAAACTGCCTGCACTGATGTGCAAATGCAATTCTTCCACAGAAATCTGCAATAATTGAAACCATGTCAGGATAACTATGTCAAATCCTGATCTTCAATGGGTACTCAGTAGCTTTTACATTTATATCTCTGTATAAGATATTTTTTTTATTTTCTGACTTTAGCAAAACTTGATATCATCATATGTTATACAACACAAGTAACAAAGTCAAAAAATTTTATGTAATTTGCATGACACACACGCAAAACCACACAAGATAAAACCCCTGGTAATCACACATCTTTCATGTAGACTTAAGGCCAGAAATGGCTCACTTTAAACTCAATACAGAAAGAGCATTTCACTTACATTCCAGAATTTTCGTATTCTTTGGCTGAAACAGAAAGGAAAGGGTGTTACCAGTAATCAATTTAACTTTACTTCATGCAATAAACAACTGCCTACCTCCCCAGCTCTTGTGTCTATGATTAATATTCTAGACTCTGTCCTTTAAACCTAAAGAAAAAAAAAAGGAAGAAAACACCTCCAAATTTAACATCACAAATAATCAATGTATGCAACACCCTAGTCTACACTAGCTCACTTATTCAATTGGGCTACAGTGCTTGGGAGTTTCTTTAGTAAGGATTGCTTTTTAGTAAGGATTGCAAGACACATCAAAATCTGTTCAAGCAGCACAATGACTAAACTGTAAAACAATTGTGTAAACTAACACAGTAACAGATTTGACTAAAACTATGAAACACCAATGCAACAAATTTGGCTAAAACTGTGAAAAAGAAAACAAGGTGCAACAGACTTAATTTTATGATTCTGTAATAGATTACATAACGTATTTACACCATATATGACTGCAAAATGTTACCGAATCCATTTTATTTTACTGTGGTATCTCTCCCGAGTATTACCCAAAGCATGTTAGAAATAATGGGAAAATGATGCAATGATCTAGGTATAAAATAATCTGCACTGACTGACATGTTATACTTGTAGGACTTTCAAGACTATTAAGTATCAAAATCATATAAATCAGCACATTTTTTTTTCTGTTTGATTCATAAATATTGTAATTTCCCATTTCTATATAACTTCATTGTTACTTTTACCATTTTAAAACAAAGACATCCCCCCCAACCCCTCCTCAGTCCTTGCCTACAGCGCAAGCAAAGCCAGGTTTTAAAGGGGGGGGGGGGGGGGGGGGGGGGGAGGGGGTGAGTAAGAAAACCACAAAAATACAGACACACAGTGAAGTTCAAATGTCATGATTCACAAAGTGTATGTAAACTTCACTTTCACGAGAACGCTTGCAGTTGCACACTTTTTTTTTTTTTTTTTTTTTTTTTTGTAAAAGGGAGGGGTAAAATGTATCTGATGCCAAACCCAGAGTGACTCAGTGCACTTGCACTGAAAAACAACAAAATCCTGCATAATGACATACACAATCCCCACCAATACCCCACTCCCTCCTCTAAAACTCTCCCTCCCACCATCCCCACCCACTTTGGCAAAGACACTCAAAGAAAATCTGACCCTAATGCATTCATGACAGTTCTTTCCCTGTGTTTTCGTGCTAATGAACAAAAGCAGACCTTTCTACAGAAATGCCTTTTCCTTCTCCAAGGATTCTTATTTCTGGCACCAACAGCTAACAGGGGATTGCGTCAGGGAAGACAGTGTTCTCTTCAACCAGCATAACGTTGACTCTGTGGTGTGCTGTGTGTAAGTCTGTAACCTTCAATGAATGTCACTTATTTGCTACACACTGTTTAAATAATGTTCATCTTTAATGTCATACGCTGGTATAAAAGACTATTGCAATACTCGTTTTGCATACATCAGATTGTGGTCCCTGTCAGTTCAGATTTACAGAGACACACTCAGAGTGTGTGTGTGTTGGTGGTGTGTTGTGTGTGGTGTGTGTGTGTGTTGTGATAGTGTGTGTGAGAGAGAGAGAGAGAGATAGTGAGATAGTAGAGAGAGAGAGAGAGAGAGAGAGAGAGAGAACTAGACAGACACGAACGTACACACATACACACACACAGAAAGAGATGAGAGAATTCCACAGAGAGAGAAGAGAGAGAGAGAGGCAGCGACAGACAACCAGACACGACAAAGGGAGCAAGAAAGCAAGAGAGATGTGATAGAGGAGACGAAAGAGAAGTAGAAGGTGAGAGGAGAGGTAAGCCAGAGGGACAACAGTGGCTCCGAATGAAAATCGACTTATGTCAAACGGCTCCAACCTTTCAGCCAGGAGCTTTACTACCACTTCCACTCACCAACAGCTCTACCAACAGGCAACAGCCAGCAATACCGCGCCTACTTTCCCGATCATCACCAAGATCAACTACTCCATTGCAATTTACACAACCGGAAATACTAGGAAAACAAAACCTGTATATGTCTCTATACCACCACAAACAGACAAAAAAGTCACACCTACACGCACATCTCTTTGTCAGAAACACTACAACACAGAAAACTGAAACCCTGGAGTGGTCAGTATTTTACTTCAACTGTTATGTGTCAAAACGAACAAGAGCTGAACCAAACAACAACTCTCTCTCTCGGGAAAAGTTCTGACAGAAGCTTCTCTGAGGTCAAAATGTTACTGTTAAGTTTTTCATTTAATATGGCATGGGGTATAGTACTGACTGATTCATATAATTATATTCATTTAAAAAAAAAAAAAAAAAAACTTCCAACAAACTTCTACATATGAAACATTTTTAATAGAGAGCCACTGCAAAACAATTAACAAAGATTGCTTTTCCTTTAAAGATTCTTTTTTTTTTACTTTTCAAAAGCCGAAGTTTTTTTGAATTAGAAGGGCCGAGGGACCTGTATATTTAACCATGGTACCTGTTTTTTTTTTTTTTTTGTTTTTTTTTTTTTTTTTTTTTTTTTTTTTTTTTTTCCCCCGGCACAAAGCATGATATTCATTACAACGAACACACAGAGACCCTGAACACGCACCTAAGTCCTGTGGAGGTAACTATTATGCTTTGTTAAATAAATGGATTTCATTTTCCTGGAATAATTTTCTGTCTGTCCCGTCTGTCTTAATGTCCACAAGTCAATTTCCCACTCATCGAAGTCCGACCATCAACCCTAAGACCCATTTCCACTCTCTTATCTACTCCCTGCCCCTCTTGTGGTCTATAAAATCAAAAGAAAAAAATACTTCAGGCTACATTTTCAAACCCTCACTTTAAAAAACAATCCATAACTTTTGAGGATCTCTTGGTACTGTTAATCACAACTGGTGGAATCCCAATGGCACTAAAAAAAAAAAAAAAAAAAAAAAAAAAAAAAAAAAAAAGGGCAGGTATTTTGGGAAAAGTCTAAAATATAATAAATCTGACCTTAATTACTACTTCCTTACATCCAGCAAACCAGCAACACAGTACTAAACATTGCCATGCTTTACAAATTCACAGAGACTGTGAAGAATGAGAAGAATGAGGTGAGGAGTGGGTGAATGAAGGATACGAGAGATCCAAGGGGGAAAAAAAGGAAGACAAAAGTCAAATCTGAAGAGAGAGAGATGAGTCTGATAGAGAGAGAGAGAGAGAGCGAGAGAGATAAGAGGACCACAGTAGTCAGAAAGACAGAGGGGCTTAGAGCTTGAGACAAAAGGGTAGAGACCACAGAGAGAGAGTGAGAGAGTCTGTTGAAATGAAAACAAGAAATCGGAGAAAATAGATCACTTCTATTATTGATTGTACACTCGCAAACATGTCTTTGGGAAAAAAAAAAAAAAACCAAATGACAAAAAAAAGGCAGACTTCCACTATGTCCAGATTCTTTAGCTGCATCATGTCATGTAGTGAAATGATATATGCCTTTAATTGCATTGTGGGTGACTGTATTCTGGTGACTTTAATATCATACATTTTCCTTTCAATATACCTTAACCATTTTCCTTCAATATAACATTTCTTCAACATTCTTTGACTTCTTTCACCTTTCACCGTTCAACATCCTCTGCTGCCCGTCATGTGCAAGATAAATTTAAGCTTTGGGTTTTATTCTTCTATCCTGTATTTTTTTGGTTTGGGGTTTTCCCTTTTTTTTTTTATATTTTCTGATTCTATGCATGAAGATGCTTAATATTTTTGTTTTTGTGTTTTTTAAGTTTATATAGACTTTTGCATGCATGCTGATATTTTTTGACAATACGCTCTTTTGCTTAGTGACAGCACATCTTTTACCACTTACTTAAACCGTTTACAGTTCTGCCGCTGAGACAGGCGACAATGTACCAGAGTGACTTTAAACCGTTTGTTAGTTTTCGCCGCCGACAGACATGAACCGATGAGTATGATGATAGGACGATGATGATGATTGTAGCACAGACACAGGCGATGATAATCACATCCCTGACCGTCAGCACTGGGCTTCTGTCCGGGTGTTGACCTGCAAAAAACAACAACATGCAATAAATCCAATGAAACAGTGTGATCAATCACACAACAACAAATCCAATGAAATCACAGTGTGGTCAACATAACAAATCCAATGAAATCACAGTGGTGGTCAACACAACGGCAGAAATCCAATGAAATCACAGGTGTGGTCAAACCTGACAACAGCGACGCATGATTTTTTACAAAGTGTGGGGTAACTCTCCTCTTCGACAGTTGTCTAGAGCACCAAATAAATGCACTTGGGTGGACAGAAGTTTTTCACATGATATCTCAGTACCCAAACTCACTATTTGGCAAGACAGGTAGAGAGATATGTTGTGACACATCCTAGGCCTCATCAATAGTTTTATGTGTGTGTGTGTGTGTGTTTGTGTGTTTTTGTTGTGTGGTTGTGTTTTTTGTGTGGTGTGTACACTTTTACTTTGCAACACGCATGTGGGCACGGCAGATACACATGATGGATGCACTATGTGTTATTCATGTGTATGTACATGTGAATAAGCTAGCCACGAGCCAGAACGACAGAAAGAGAGAGGTGTGGGCATTAACATGGCACTTGTGCATGCACACTTCTTTAACTAAGTTGGCATGTGTGCTCAACCGACATTCACATCCATTCTATTAAAAAAAACTTTTTTTTTAAAATGTTGGATGTGGTCTTCAAGATTTTTTTTTTTATTTTTATCATTTCTACATAAATGACTGATAATTTTTTGGGCATATTTCACAAACTTCTTTCTTTCCACTGAAGCATTCTCCTCCTTCCTATTCCCCTTCCCTAAAAACAAAGTGTCAGACGACAAATTTTGCATACCTGTAACACTAACAGGAACACAACGCTTACAAGGCTGAGTCGGAAGTTGATACTGCCACAGGTAACAACCAGAACCTGTTCTCGAAACTAACAAGAAACTTGCACTGGGCTAATGACCACCACACGAGAAAACAAACACTGTGTTCCTTCAGGTTTTGTTTCCTTGTTCCTCTGCCAATTGTCATACAAATAGTGTTCCTCTGAGATCCTAAACAGGGCGTGTGAGAGCTACTGGGTGTGGCCAAAGAAGCCTAGGGATGGGGGAAGGAAGGGTGGGTCGGGCCGGCGGTGGTGGTTATCAATGGAAGGAATGGAGGCAAGAGTTGGGAGGAGGACAGAGCTCAGAAGATACTAGAACATGTGATTAGGGAGATTGATAGAGAGATAGGGAGTATGGGGATAACTTTTACCAAGGCCACACCCCCCCCCCTCGCCCCCTCACACTCATCCCTCTCTCTGTCCCCCTCACACGTCTCTCCGTCCTCCATGTCACTATTACAATATAAAGATTATGATAAATGCAAATCAGAAACATATGCTTGTTGAGTTAAAATGAGGACAGCTGGTACATAGTACTGACAGTGATAGGAAAATCTGAGTCTCTTTGAGGAGGCCTGGTCACCTAATATGGTAGAGCGAGGAGAGAGTGAGTGACACATAGAGAGAGAAGAGAGCGAGAGAGAAGAGAGAGAGAGATTCAGAATCCGACGGTTTATTTTGTTAATATAATTAAGGCTTAACTGCCCCACATGAAAGCGGCGACAAAGGTATTTTCACAAAATCATAAAAAAAGGCACGTCAGTGTGATCACTTGTTCCTACACCGATCCACACAGGCATAATGATCATAATCGTTTCCCTCAACTGGAAAGGTTTGCAATCACTCTTTTCTCTAATTGAATTAGCAAGGCAAAAATGTACCATACACAAGGCTTATTTTTTTACAAATTTCTTAGCTATTAGCTGGAAATGGGAGAGATCACTAAAAAACTCAGTAAAAGAAAGGCACTACAAAACAAAATAAACTTCATTATCAATTCATTCTACACTCTACAAAAGGATAGAACCGCTTCATTTTAACTTTTTTGTTTTTTGTTTTTGGTGCTGTCCCATCTGTGTCCACCTCAGTGGCATTTGCCCCCATGCTTGCTCTCATGTTTCCGACCCTGTCCACACAACAATAGCCCGGCCTGGCCCGCTCAAGCCCCACCAGCAACCGACAATACACATGGAGGCAGGCCAAAGTCGAGTCCGTCAAGAGGTAACCCACCTGAATTAAGACACTGCACTGGCTGCTTAGTGTCATCTGGGCATTGTCCCGTGTTGCCTGTTTTCCTAACAAATAATCTAACAGGGCATGCCACCACCGTACCAAGCCCCCCCCACTGACAATAATTGCTTAATCACGAAGCCATTGCAAGTGACCTCTTCCCTCCCTGAGGGCCACCCCATGTCCATCAAAACAACCCACTAAAGACAAGCCCCCTTGAACTTGCCGATACCGACAACGCAGAGTAACTTGTTGTTTTTGTAGCAATTAACATGCATACTCAATTTGAAGATATTCCAAATTTAAATCAATAATAAGTAAATCGTAGATCTCTCTCTTCATAATGTACAAAAAGTTGTGTTTTTCTCCTAAAAGTCTAAAGTGTTGAGGAATCCGTAAACTTTGTACAAACTTCGTATCTGTTTACCAGAACAGAACTGTTGAAAACCTTCCAGTTCACACTGGTGCAACCGAATCCACTGACAGCTCTGGACACTAACTTTAGCCTCTGTGACAGCCCCAGCTCTTTTTGATGATGGCTCAAGATGGTCACAAATCGGTCACTTGCTGAGCACTGGCAAATCCTATGGTTTAACGTTTCAAATTACACAAAATGTGAATTCTCCATTCGGCAACCTATCACCTGTCCCCCCTTGGCGACCAACGGCTTTGTTGCATGCCATATTCTACCTGTCTTATTTCTGCGCGGTGTCTTTGTTCTCTTCTATTTTTTCTGCCGTTCTTTGTTTGACAAACTTTCAATCAGAACAGCCATACACAACAGTGCACTGCGTGTACTCCTCCTACCTCCTATAAAAAAAAAAAAACTGGTTCACTCAAAAATAAGTAGATCACCCAGCACGCCATGTTAAACAACAAAAAAAAAAGAAAATGTGACTCAGTCTGTGGCCTCCTTGGAGCATAAAATTTGGCAACAAGGGGTCTGGCTGACAGCGAATAAGATTGTTTCGCAGCTGCCAGACAGGTTAAAAAAGCATTGTGGCCAGGTGTTAAGGCCCTAGGTAACCACTCAAAACCACGGGAGCAAGGGGACCAACAAATTTATAAAACGTCAATTTTCACATGTTCTCGTTTCAATACAAGAGACCAAGCGCAGGAACAAGCAATGGAAAAACGCTGTTTTTTCCTTCTTTTCTCCACACTAAATTGTTTTGGCAACTGCACCTGTCCGAGAACCATTCGCTTCGGGTATGACTGCACTGACTACTGCTCTCATTTCACGACAGCTAGACCTGTATGAGGGCGTGACTGTCAGTGGTTATAACCCTGCTTTTCTCTATAAAACGGTACCCAACGTACTATTTAATCTGACTTTCAGAGGTAGCTGACTGGAACTTCTACCTCCGGCTCTGTTACCCGAAATTCGAACCCGTAACTGTCTTTGGTGCACTTCATTCAGCCTCATGAAATCCGGCCTCTTAACTACCCGGAACTGTAGACGTACTAATATTGAGCCGCGTACCACCGACAACTTATTGCTACCGTGTTTGTGTGTCAGCTGCAGTCGCGATGGTGCTTGTTCCGACAGGCTTTGGGGTGGTGATAATCCTTACACCTACATTAAGGTAGTTCGTTCTCCGCTCCTTGTTAGACAGGATGGTGTGGTGTAACAAAAAAAACAAAGACCCAACCAAGCGACAGATTTAGGTCTCAGGGGGGGGGGCTCAACAGGGGGGTCCGGTGTGAAGATGTGGACAAGCCTTCCCGTATGAAATGTTTCCCTACACCTCAATGAAAGTTCGGTTTATTTATACTATAAGCACATTCTGCAACATCACACCGACACATGCACTCTCTACCTTCGCTAGTCATCGGCACACTCTCCGCTTGGGGTTTCGTCAGGATTCTATACCCAATCCCTTCACTGGCATGAACTACCAAGTAAGTCTAGTTCTAGGTCATCCCTGTCGAGTGCACTGTCTGTCTGTCCAAGCAATCTGTCCAACTGTCCATTCCGGCTCGTCAGAGGGTCTGCAGCTGGTGCACCTGTCCCTTTCTGTCATTGTCCACCCCCTCCGGGCCCAGCGGTGTCACTGGTCGCAGCGCTAGGGCAAAACTGTCTCCTATCGACATGGAGGCCCTAACACTGGTCTAAACACTATGTTGCTGTCACTTTAGTAGCGGACTTCGCTCCCTATCTAAACTACAAGTAGAGCAGAACCGCACCAAACTTGTTTCCGTGGCTCCCGAGGTGTCAAACTGCCGGAGGTTCGTCTACCTTACCTGTCTACCCGAGTGTCAGCTGGACACTTCTCACAGGCGAGGCACTCTTCCACTGAGGTTCGCTTATTTTTTTCGCTATGAGCGCAGAAAACCGTGCTTCACTAACATATGAATGCAAAGGGTCCTTCTTTAGTCTCCCTCCCACCAACTGCAACCATTCTTTGTTGCTCTCTCTCTTCTCCTCTTCTTTTTCTAAGTACACGTGTTAAACGACCCTTCCTTTCCTCCCCCATCATGCCCTCGGTTCAAAACTTGTTCAAGACCGCGGGTCGTTCTCTGGTTTTTCTGGGTTTCTGGGGTTCTGGTCACACGCACGCATGCGCTCCATGAAAAGGCAAGTTACTCTCCTGGTTGGAAAAACAATCTTTGCATTTCGACCCCCTCTTGGGTCTCCACCACTTTCCTTCCTTTCTTCTCTCTTTTTTTCTTTGTCTTCTTTCTTCTTTCTTCGGGCAAAAAACAAATAACACTTACCGACGGGAAAAAACCGATGAACCTAAAAAACCCCATTACCCCCCTTATCATAATCAAACTCAAAAAATTCGGCGCAGAGAACAATGAAATATATTATATATAGATCGAATGAGAAGTGGCCTTAGGAGAGGAAGGCGTTCAGACCTTGGCCATCAGCTGATGACGGTATCGGCGAGAATTCGTCGTCGTTCACCACTCCGCTTCTTCGGACTTCCTTTTCTTTTACTTACCCCGCCTCTCTCTACTCTCTCTCTCTTTCCATCTCCTCTCTCCTCTCTCTCCCTCTCTCTTCAAATTGCAGTTCGCAGAGACAGCAGGGCATTTTTAATAACCAAGACCTCGAGATTTTACCAAAAAACACACTACCTTTGTTCAAATAATCGGCAGTGTCAAAATCTAAGTACTTTTAAAGGTCCTGTTAGCAAAAAGCCCTGCTTTTTTTTCAAGCGACTTTCAAGGCCTTGAAAAGGGGCTCCCGAACATCCCATGGACGTACAGGACTTTGTTCATTGGACTTGGGGCAACGTTTTTAAAATTCACACTAATATATGTTACCTGAGTCATTTTCCCTCACAACCAAGCAGAACTTTTTTTTTTTATAAAAAAAGTTTTGTGGATTTTCAGTTGAGGTGTAGAAAATTTGGATTCATTTTTTCAAAAAC